>VXBX01001503.1:1682030-1713003 GCA_013400415.1 Scytalopus superciliaris | reverse complement strand
GGCGCCGGCGCGCGGCTCCGCATGGGCACGCTGCTGAGCCGGCAGAGCTGCCAGGCGCGGCTCCGCAGCGCCGAGGGCATGAGCCTGGCCGAGTTCCTGTACCCCGCGCTCCAGGCCTACGACTTCCTGCACCTGCACCGGCACCGCGGCTGCCGCATCCAGCTGGGCGGCCACGACCAGATGGGCAACATCATGTCCGGCTACGAGCTCGTCACCAAGTACGGCGGGGCCGGGCCGGGGGCGTGCGGGGTCTGGGCTTCGGGCGACCTGTGTGGGGAACGGGGTGGGNGTGGAGTCACCATCCCTGGAGGAGCTGAAGGAAAGGCTGGATATGGCACTTAGTGCCATGGTCTAGTTGGCATGGTGGAGTTCAGTCACACNGTAGGGAAGGGATTGCCCCCCTGGACTCGGCACTGGTGCGGCCGCACTTCGAGTGCTGTGTGCGGGTCTGGGCCCCGCAGTGCTGGGAGGATGCTGAGGTGCTGGAGGGGGGCAGCGGGGATGGTGAGGGGTCTGGAGTGCCTGTACTGTGAGGAGCGGCTGAGGGAGCTGGGAGGGTCTAGCCTGGAGGAAAGGAGGCTCGGGGGGGGCCTTANGAGGGTCTAGCCTGGAGAAAAGGAGGCTCGGGGGTGACCTTATCGCCCTGTACAACTCCCTGACAGGAGGTTGTATCCAGCTGGGAGTCGGCCTCTTCTCCCAGGTAACAAGTGACAGGATGAGAGGACACAGCCTTAATCTGCATCAGAGGAGGTTTAGGTTGGATATTAAGAAGAATTTCTTCACAGAGAGGATGATTAGACATTGGAATAGACTTGCCAGGAAAGTGGTGGAGTCACCATCCCTGGTGGAGCTGCAGGAAAGGCTGGATATGGCACTTAGTGCCATGGTCTAGTTGGCATGGTGGAGTTCAGTCACACGCTGGACTCGATGATCTCAGAGGTCTTTTCCAACTTAATGGATTCTGTGACCAAATGCGACTTGGTGACAGTCCCTAAAGCACCAGGTGCAAAAGTCACTCCTCAAGACATTTGGCCTTACACAAAATTCTGTGATTTGAGAGGACTATTTAATTGGCTTGACCATAAGCCAGGCACATACATACATTTTGGCCAAGTTTTAAGTGTTTTCTATGAGTTGTTTATGAATTTTTTACAAAAAGGATGGGTTCTTGTATTAGTGGATGTAATCCAAAATCCAATAGCCTGGAGCATGCGGCAAAATGAAGATGAGGCCTCTGCCAGCACATGCATCTTGGTGTAATCCCACTGAAGTAGAGACAGTTGGGGTATATAGGTCAAGACTGCTCCATTCCTTCTCAGAAATACAATGAAACATGACAATGGTGTGCTGTTTGCTTATCCACCACGTTTAGAGCAAGTCTTAGAAAGTCTGCAGAAATATACATGTGAGGATGTGGTAATGCTTCTGCCTCAGTACATACTGTGCTTGACTATTATGAGACAGAAATCCCGCACAGAGAAAAAGCCTTACAAATGTCCCAGCCATACAAGCAGGTCAGGACAGTACTCAGGACAGAAGACAAGAGATCCAGGATAGTGAATTTGCTAATGCTGTTGCTCATGAAACTACTTAAAATACGTAAAAATCTCTGATACGCACAAAAGAACTTAAAAACTTAAGTGGTTGGATTTTTTTTTTCCTAAAGCACTCTTCTCAGAACATGTGTTTGGGCATCTTTTGCTCCTTACTCTCTGTCCTATTTAACTGGGTCATATCAAGGATAGGACCTTGCATAATGTTTGTATTTTAGTCAAATTTACCAAGATGCACTTTAACACTGTTTTCTTTCTCAGAACGACAGGAACTGATGTGTTTGGAATTACTGTACCTCTTATTACCAGTACTACTGGAGATAAACTGGGAAAGACTGCTGGAAATGCAGTTTGGCTAAACAGAGATAAGACCTCTCCATTTGAGCTGTATCAGTTTTTTGTCAGACAACAAGATAACATAGTTGAAAAGTAAGTTGTTCTTCCTCTTGCTTTTTATCATTGTTTATAAAACCTGATCCTAACTGTTCTCTGTAACTGTTTCATTTGGATATGTGCAACACAAGCTCCATGTATGTTATTTATAACTCTTTATTCATTAAAGAAACAGGTATCACTGGTTCCTAAGTACACAGGATAGTGGAACTTGTCTCCATATGTCAGCATATGCATAGAAAATTAGGTTCATGAACAAACAAATGAAGCATAGTGCATTTTGCTCTGCCAGTGGGGTGACTGTCTTACAAGGTATGTTAGTTTCATTACTGTAGCATCACAGTATTGAATTTAGTCGCTCCTGATTAATAAGCAACTGCAGTTAAATACATATTAATTACTACAAGTTTTGACTTAGTATGAGGTATCCAGAATGACCACATTCTAATTGCAAGTTATAAACCCACAAAATTCAGCTTCTAGAACCTTAAACAGATTTGAACATTGCCTTGTTAAGAAAAAGCCAAGAAATTCATATTTATCATTGGAGACTGCTGATCTGGAGTTAATACAAACTTTTTGATCACAGGCTCCTATCAGTAAAAGAATTTTTTTGGTATTCACTTGCAATACATGTATATTTGTTCATTTATAGAAGTGTAGTAGTACTGAACTTCTACTACTTTCTTCCTTGCACCTCAATGGATTGTCTTGCCTACCTCCTGGGCTGTTACATCCCAGCTGGGAGACCACTGGTCTAGAGGAAAACATGCCTAGGAGGCAGTTACATGATGGCAGTAGTGCAGTTAAAAAGGGGAGAAAATTATACCATTTTAAAGCTCATAGCAGACAGTATACAAGAAATTTACAAGACAGAGGTTTTCAGACATGAGGTTTAAGTCACTGTTGAAAGTAAAAACCAAAGCAGAGGAGAAAAAAAATGAACAAAAATCGTATACCTGGTTAAATTATTAGTTCCATAAACCTCTTCAGGACATTAACGTTGATTTTAATAAGTTCTTGTATGTTCTCTTCTAAATCTGTTTTACTTTAAACTTCAGTATCACTGTCAAATCTGAGACTTTATAAACCTCAGACAGGTAGATAGGGCCCTTTCATATGCTGACCTGTCTTGTAACTTTGTTACCTCTCTCAGAGGTTTATTCCTTGATAACTCAAGTTTAGGTTCTGCATCCACAACACCTTTCAGAGTGAAAAGTGTGTGGGTCCTTAATATTAAAATACTTCACATGTTCAGACTTCATAACAGTAAAGGTACCTTTAATACACTGCACTTCATAGGACTGCAAGCTCATTAAAGGGACTTTTTTGTAAAGAGAATGCACCTTTAAATTCTTGATTATCCTAAATAATCTTCCTGCTAAGATACTTGCCAACACTTAGCATACTTCTGTCCCATGATTACCACAGACTGGCAGTCAGTTAACCTTCTTAGCTGACACACAATTGCAATAAATCCTGTTAAAGTCTCAGGAGAAAACCAAGTTGTTGATTGGAATATAACTTTATAAAAGAATCTGACACTATATTAATGTATGAAGTCATGACCCTAGGCAGAATATTAAATAAAGGGTGAGTTACCCTGGTAAGCTGAAGCAAAACCAGAGTTGTTTGAAAGGACAGATATCTGTAATACAGATTTCTTAAAGGACTAAGGTTTTAGTGAGTTAGTGAAGTTTGACTGACAAAGGCAGGAAATCTGTAATGATGGCTATACAAATAAAGTATTTTTTCTCTGCTCCTAGGTACTTGAAACTATTCACCTTCCTTCCTCTTGAGGAGATTGCCCACATCATGGAAATGCACACTAAAGAACCTGAAAAATGGGGCCCTCAGAAACGACTGGCTGCAGAAGTAACTAAGCTTGTCCATGGTAGAGAGGGGCTAGAATCTGCTAAGAGGTGAGGTTTGATTTATCAAGCAGTTTTCAGATTTTTTCAATAGTAATTATTCATAGCTTTTCAGGGATTATTTTCATGTATTTATTTGTTACTTAGATGGTAAAAGAGAAAGATGTAATAATTCTGTAGACTTAAAAATATGTTAACAATATAAAAGAAAATCTGCAGGGCAGTGGGGTAGGATAAAAATCAGGGTGTATTTTACATACCTCTGTTAGTCTGTGGACTCTCAGAAGAAATTGGGGAATCTGCTTATTTGAGTAGCAACTTTGTTTAAAGGTGAGACTGGCTGTATATTTTGAATGATCTTTGTTCTCACAGGTGCACTAAAGCCCTTTATTACAGCAGTGTGGAGGCACTGGAAGAGATGTCTGACCTAGAGCTACAGGAACTTTTTAGACAAGCTCCTTCTGCTGAATTGATGCTTGAACCTGGAATGACTGTTCTTGACTTGTGTCGCAAAGCAAATGCTATTCCAGATGGACCTAGTGGGTAAGTCCTCACCTGCTGCCTTCAGTAATATGCACTTAAGCAGTTTAATGGTGGGGGGTCAGAGGTGAAATGATCAGGACAGCTAAATCAAGCAGAAACAGGCTGTGATCTACACAGCAGCATTAAAGAAGAGGGGAGCACATGACCTCATTCTGTTTAGAAATAAGTGTATGTTAATGCAGTCCTATGTGTGTCAGTTGTAAAATCTACACCTGGTGAAGGGACAGCCTAAAGCAGCAGCCTACGTTTCCTTTCACCTCAGAAAGAATTGGAGTAGTAGAGACTTAAGGTTAGTTTCAGTCACTCTTGACCTGGACTGACAATGAAGTGCAAGAGAATTAAAATTTATTCAACTATGGATCCAACAAAAAACAATTAAATGAACTTTCAATATTTAATAGCAATAAGTAGGTTTCTCTTGCAATTACCAGTTGTTTTTGGGTTTTTTTTTAAGGTACCAAAAAATTACAGATGGAGGAGTGTCAATAAATGGGACTCGGGTCACTAATCCTGAGGCTGTTCTTATTCTCGGACAGCATATTCTAAAGAATGGAGTGTCATTACTTAGGGTTGGAAAGAAAAATTACTACATAATAAAATGGCTGCAGTTGTGACAACAGAGTATCTCCCCAAAATGAAAGGTCATTCCAGCTGTGTTGCTTTAAGACATTTCTGTCCCGTGCATTTCTAAGCAGCTCACAAACTGCCCAACATCATAGTTTTTGAAATGCACCAACAGAGTTCAAATAAAGCAGCTGAGTTATACCACTGGAAGAGATTTTAGATACTCTGCCTTATTCAAAGCACCATTCATAAGAGGATCTGCACAAGAAGAAATTGAAAAGATTCATTTCAAAGTCCAAAGATGGAGATGCGCTTCCTCTCCTTTAAGAACTTGTGCTGGACAAGAACAGTGGCCTGGTACTCCACAGGATAACCCACAGCAAGACAAGCAAAATCACACTCAAACCCAGGACGTCTTACAGCCAGTGTGTGCTCATCTATCAGACAAACCTGCACCAGCAGGCAAGGACAACCAACCTACAGTCAACAGGTTTTTCCAAACAGGTTGGCTTTGAAGGAAACTCCAGAATATTCACAATAAAGGAGTAGAATGATTAACCACTAATAAGCTTCTTCTTGAGTACGTATGGCGGCACTTTCCAGCCTTTTTGTGGGAATACACAGCAAAATCCCTTTTTGAAATGTGAAAGTATAGAGCCTCTCAAAGCTTAAATCAACCTCATCAATCCCTTGTAAACCTTCAGTGTGCATTGTATGACTTACAAGGTGAGTGACATTCCTTCCACTTCTTGGTCCTGTGAATTCCCTGGATGCATCCATGCTATCTGGCATCTTTGTCAAAGGTATATCTTGGCAGTAGTTCTGTGGACTCTGCAGTCAGTTGCAAGATACTATATTTTACCAGAAAATTTGGAGCATGTACTGAAAAGGGTTTCTTTAATTTTAGCTGCTCAAGACTCATGGGTGCACCAGGAAATACATGAGGGAAGCTGTAGTGCTTTTGCATATAAAAAGGATCCTTTAGACAGGGCAACATACAAAAGTTGCACTTCTTCATAGGAGATCAGAAAGTGATCCTACTGCTTATGGCCAGGTAGCAGCAATTGGGATCACTGCTTCCTCATTTTCTTGTAAAGATGGCATGAAAGACAGAATGAGCCTTAAAAGCTGGTAGAATAGCAACATCTACATTTAAAGGTAGAACTGCTTTATTGCTCCAACACACCTTCCCTCCTGTTTTTATTACTAGTCACTACAGCTGCTTACACAGCTGGAATCAAGTAAGCATGGAGGACTGGATTCCCTTCCCTAGTGGGGTTTAAGATGGGATTTCTTAGGCAGTACAAGCGGATGAGTTGCAGTGCAAGCCCAGATCTGAATGATGTACAACTGGTTAGTGACTGATAGAATACAGTAATGTAGTCGGCTGGCTCATAGCTGCTTTAGTAAAGGACCCTCAGTTTGGGTCTTGAGTGTTACTTTCAGGGATTAAGCCACAGAGTAATTTCCTGGCCCATGAATCTCCTAGACAATAAGTTCTGCAGTCACAGCAGCCACAAGGGGAGACACCTTAANCACCTTCCCTCCTGTTTTTATTACTAGTCACTACAGCTGCTTACACAGCTGGAATCAAGTAAGCATGGAGGACTGGATTCCCTTCCCTAGTGGGGTTTAAGATGGGATTTCTTAGGCAGTACAAGCGGATGAGTTGCAGTGCAAGCCCAGATCTGAATGATGTACAACTGGTTAGTGACTGATAGAATACAGTAATGTAGTCGGCTGGCTCATAGCTGCTTTAGTAAAGGACCCTCAGTTTGGGTCTTGAGTGTTACTTTCAGGGATTAAGCCACAGAGTAATTTCCTGGCCCATGAATCTCCTAGACAATAAGTTCTGCAGTCACAGCAGCCACAAGGGGAGACACCTTAATCTGAGCCTCCTGAATGTGGTAACTGAGAATATCTCTTCCATTATCAGAGTAAGTCAGGGTAGTTCAGCGCTACTTTAAAACCACCCAGCCTACGAGAGGAATGGGGAATTTCAAGGAATTACAAGTCTCAAGAATCCAGCTATTCTATAGTTGGGTGGGAAGTTTGGGGGTTTTTTTAGGTGGGGTTTCTTGTTTATGTTTCTTTTTACTTGATCAACTTGATTTTGGTTTCATTTTCAGTCACTCAAGATTACAACACTAATAAATTACAGAGGCTTGCTGCTTCTACATTACAGTGTCTTCAGACTATCAAACCAAAATAGGGTAGTACTTTCAGTAGTTCAGCACATGACATTGTTTGTATTAATTTCAGTTGCTAGATCCCACTTACCTGCCTGATAATGAGACATCTCTATTGTAATCTCTGTTACATAAAGTAGTTGAGTAATTTCTACCTTAAAAAAACCCACTCCATACATCATCTCAGCTCTCAGGACCAGTTTCTGTTGGTTGTTACCTTTCCTTTAAGAAAAACCATATGGAGGAAAAAGGTGAAGAGAAGGGAAAGTTCGTAAGTTCATCCACCTAAAACACCTGCCTTGTTTCTTAAGCAGAAGCATTACAACAAATCAGAAACATGCAGCTGGGAGCAAAATGCAGCAATACACATCTACATTTGCCACTAGAGAAAGGTAAGAGAGCAGATTTGACAGTTTCTGGTTGCAGGAAATAAACTCGTAGGACTAAATAATGTTTCATGTCTGATCTCTTTCCTTCCCTCTTCCTCTAATTACCAAATGGTGCACATGCACACATATACCCATTCTACTAATTTATTAAAAGGATTTAATGTATTTTTACAAGTACAAAATTAGAAAAGAGAATTAAGTTCTTAGGGTTTTAAGTAAGACTCATAAATTCTTAAGAAATTTTGTCTGTGCTTCCTTTTGACCAATTCCTAGCAATTCAAAGCCTTCCGTCACTTTTTCCAAATAAATGGCTTGATACAACCACTACTTCTCACAATTGTACAAGGTTATCACAACTGAGCATTTGAACACTTGGGCCAAGAATCAAGGATGACCAGAAAAATCACATATTCTTTCTGAGCCCAGTCTTAATTTAGCCTAAACCCCAAAACAGGTACACTCAGGTAATCAGGAACAGACCTTGTTCAGCCGTGGAGAAGCAGTAACTAATGTTAAACCATTTAACATGGCTACAAATGTGTCATTTGAAAGTGCAAAAAAGAAAAGTAATTATTTGGGACAGTTACTTAAAAACAAAAAAACCCCACCAAAAAGCTTTGTACAGTAAAACGTGGAGGACTTGAATTTAACCTTACTGTGGCAGCTAGCAATGAAGAGGCAAAGGGTAAAAGGGCACGCAGGAGGTAAACTCAAAGGGAACTATCGGAGCATGAAAGTAATTTCAGTAGTTTAAACAGTGTCACTGAGTAAAAAAAAACATATGTGAGGAATCAGTCATCTGGCTGGCTCACCTCAAAGCACAGAGTTTGACTCGCAACAAAAAGCCAACCCAATGGAGATCTTCAGTTACAACAGAAAACACCAGCTACCCGTTGCCCTGACAGCTGAAGGATAAAACTGCAGGAAAAAAACCTACTCAAGATAATTCCATTCAAGTTACCAACAGGGCAGAGGCACAGCAGACTGGCAAGTTGTTTGCCATAAAGCAGGGACCTGACTTTGCCGTATGCAATCTGGCATCTGCCAAAGCCAGTCCTCCACAAAGCATTAAGTAAAGGCAGGTTTTACACAACGCCTGCTCTGTTTATTTTAGAATAAGGTTTGAAGCACACAGACACTCTTTCCTTGCCCATCTATTCCACCAAATGAAATTTGAACCTGACTACTAAACATTGACAAACTGTTCCCATCAGGATACTGTGTTTTAGTTACAGTAGTAGCACACATAGCTCTGTCAGACCTATTACTGATCTGAACTTGGCTACAGTGGGTTTTCCCCTCTGTTATTCTCTCCCCAGTGGAGAGCAAGGTTCTTTAAGTTAACTAAAATTTTTGCATTAATGAAAAAATTATTTCAACCTTAAATTAAGGTGTGCTAGAAGGCAAAACCATTGATCTAATCTGGGAATTTTTTAGTTGCTCACCTCATTAGGCTTTTTTTTCCATAGTTTACCCATTATTTCTTTTAATGCTGGCTGTAAGAATGGCATTTTAAGTATTTTAGTTCAGTTACAGAAAACAACTTGTTTCAAAGCTATTAACAGCAACAAGCAGCTTGTCTACACTGTTAGTTATGCAACTATACAAGAACTAACAATGTAGAAATGAGTGAGAACAAGTGGAAACATACGTAAGGCTGTACAAATATAAGCAGTTACACTATTAACTAAGTCCTGCCACTTGAACTACAAGTCAGTTCAAAACTATTTCTGGAATAATTCATTTTCGTGTATTATCTTGTTTATTAAATAACAGGATTGTTACAGCATGGACTTTCAAAGACTTGCATTAAAGATTACAAATCAAGTTCATTTTTTGGCACTCAAACATTACCAAATTGAAACTTAGTATGAAACTTAAAAAAAGTCATAACATTTCAGAAACGAAATTAACACTGTGGAAATTTTCACATGACATTACAGAGCCAGGTATCACTTGCAAGAATTTCTTAAATAAATTCATTTGCTTTATGCAGTATTTCAAAACTTTACAAGTCAGATTATTTCTTCACAAGAGACTTGACTGAACTTTGGGAGTTAGAGCTTAGGTAGCAGTTCACTTATGGACGGCACTACCTTGCTGAAAACATAGTTCTCATATGTTGAAAGTAAAAGGTAAACAAGGTGTCAGGTGAATTCCAAACTGAAATGTAATGCTTTTGACAAAACTATTAAAAACTTCCTCTGATCACCAAAGTTGATTACAAAAGTGGTTTGCACTTCAGTCACATTGCTTAAATCTGAGAAGTACCATCCCTGGACACAATTCAAGAAGTTAAAATTACGTCCTTTATATTCATTACACATAATACATACACCACGACTTTTTTGGCTGTTTAAAAATACATTATATATTTCCGTGTTCTGCATGAATTATCACAGATGGTACATGAAGTATCCAAAAGTTGCACCTGCCAGAGTTTACGACTTTACTCCTTGTGCTAATATTGATGCCAAACTGAAGGTCACCACAAGAAAAATGCATTTTTAAACAGAACTTCTTGTAAACTGAATTTTGAAATTTTCAGTCTTTAGCAGCTTACAAAAGGAATTCCATTTCTGCTAACTGATTAAAGGGGGAAGGAACTGTATATGGTAATAAAAAACGTTATACTGGCCCAATACCATAAAAGAAAGCCATGGAGGTTAAGGGCTGTGTCCTATTTTTCATGCAAGTTGTGTTAATGTCAGCAGCACTATAGTAAACATTTTCACTTTATACAAAAGGAGTGAATCTGCTTGAAAAGTACATGCAAGTGTTCTGGCTGGAGTTTAAATAAATTTTTATTCATAAAAATTAAAATGTTTACTTTTTAAAGGCTAGTGTTATCAATAGTTATCTGTATGAATTATAATAGGAAGAAAAAAAAATTAATTCAATTTCCACCTAAAATTCCATAGTTTTACGATTGTCCTCAAAAGAAAAAAAAAAAAAAGCTACTTACAGCACACAATAAAATTTCCTCAAAAGCAACTCTCGTCTCTGGTATAAATATTCCAATTCCACACTTTCTTTCATACTGTCATACATTCCAAAATTCAAAGAAGTTGTGGGGATCCCCTTCTCCCTGGCCAACTTAAATCTGTTTTTAAAAGAAACACTTATTATCCCATTACAGTTTTGAAATCCATTTTTATTTTTCAGTTCTGCCAGAACAAATTTACTATTGGATGGTCCAGGGGCTTGGTCCCAGGGGGGAGGGAAGGGGAAGATGTCCTTGTACCTGATTATAATCCCCAACATTCATAACACAAGCTCCAGTGCACATGAATACCTTTGCACCCACTTTTCGGCAGGCTGCTATTGTTCGCAAGCTCCAGGCTAATTCTTCCTACATGATACTCCATTAAATCAAGTTTGAAGTTTTGTCTGCAGTTTAAACATTTGGGGAGAAAGAAATGTGGACACACATACAGAGTAATACAGTCGACATCTCTACTGTGCTATAGAATTGATACCTCCATCTGTCACAGTGCATGCAATATAGTCATGAAAGAAAATACTCGGTGCTTTCTTCTCTTCACAGTATTTAAACTTCTATTGTAAAAGCAGCTTAAAACTATGCCACAAGACTACACCGGCCATCTTAACCACAGGCAGCCTGTTTAGCAAGTCAGGCACTGGAACTTCAATGTTTTTTTCCCCAAGTTCAAATGAGACTGTCACTGAGACAGAAGACTTGGTCTACTTTAATTTGCACCAGAAAGCTGGTAAGGAAACATTTAGAGCCATTTATTATGTGGATTAAATACGACTTCTTTTGCAAAATACAGCATATTTTCCTGTTTGCAGATCAAACCAACTGTCTTTACATGAGCAGATTTATACAGTTGCAGTACACAGATAAGAGTTCATAAATAAAAATTCTACTCCGTATACCATGCCTAGCAATTCAAGCCAATGTAACCTCCAATGCATATAAATAGTGCGGCTGATACAGTCTTCACCAAAGATGTGTCTCACGAATCTCTGCAATGATCTGGCTGGCTCGCTGCAGGGCCTGCACACACAAACACACAAAAGCCAGCACCAGTTAGTTTTTCTGTAGAGATTTCTCAGGGAGATAAAAGCAGCAGTCTAGGAAGTGTAAAGTTAAAAAGCTAATTTTAGGCTAATCAGTTTCACTATGAAATGAATGGCAACCTGTTAAATTCTCAAGAGGGGCAGACCTTTTCACCACACGCAATTTTAAAGTTTTAAACCCTCTTGAAAATAAAAGCAAGTCTGCACCCACTCTTTCTCACTTTTAACATTCTGTAGCATTCATTACAGTGTAGCCTGCTAAACTGCAGATTTAAAACCTCACAATACCAACTAATACATTATTTATAGTGATACTCAAATTTGGAGAAATCTGAGCTGTGAGTTTGTGCAGGTGGTATCTCAGGGTATTCAGTCTCAAACAGTCACTGACCACACTGCATATGAAAGAGAAGCACCTCTTGGTACTTCTTCAGTGAGCTGAACTGGTAAAGGGATCCCGCAAAGCAGCAGATTTCTGGGCAGTTAATGTGGACACTGACACACCACATAACTAACAGTGAAGAATTCACTAACACAGACATGTCACAAGGGTCATCATAGGTGAGTGCAAACATTCCCACTGTTTATATGATGGGGCACTGTCTAGAGACAGCAGCCATTGGCCATCAGGCTCTGCGTGATACACATGAAGAGTACTTCACACACTGTAAGCTTAATCCCCCAAAAGGGGACTGATGAACACCACAAAATTAAATAAAAGCACATTATTAAAACAAATCTATAATTGAAAATAACGCTAAATTACATCTTCTGCTTTATGGCCAAAATGTAGTCACTTCTTCCCAAGTACTCAATCTACATAGTATTTTCTGGTCACATATTTGTTTTATAATTCCTCTAGCAGAGAGAACTGATACACTGGCATACTCTTAAATAGATGTAAAGAAAAAAGGAAGGCAAAAGTCTTCCAAAAAATCTCACATTTATATGGTTAACTTCTGCCATGAACTCCTGATCCTTTTCTTACCTTTAGCATGTCAGCTGCCTCTTTTCTGCGCTGTGCCATGTCCTCTGATTCTGTCAGAAGGTCATCCAACAGCAAGGATTTATACAGCTGGCCTACCAGCTCACTCTGAAGAGTGTCTTTCACGTGGTTCACTAGAAAATGCATCACTGCCTTTGGCACACTGCAAGCACATAGAGAAACAATCTTTAAAGTAATTATTCAAAATCAGGTCTGCTCCAGACTGAAGAATATACTAACACTGCAGAAAAGTTACGGTAAGCAAAGCACTTCCCTGTCATGAAATACTAAAAATTATATTGAGGATACTGGTTTATTGAATAGATTAAAACTTCTATGACCTCACTAATCTGCTCTAAACTCTGGTTCCAGATTCCTGTATTTCCCTCAAAATTCCCCATATACATAAAACTATATATAGAGCTAGGTCTTTCCACAAAGATATAAGCATAACAAAGTTTTGTATCATTCTTCATTAATAAAAAAGCAATTTTTAAGCAAAAACGTTTTTGCTGTGTTGCACACAGCAGAAACAAAAAACTCTTTATGCTGTTTCCATTCTTATAGCTAAGTACTGGAAAGCTCAGCCACGGTAGTTCTAAGTGACCTTGCCATTTGAAATAACAGGATGGCAAAGCTAAATTCTGTCAGGGCTAGACAGCACCTAGAGTATATTCCAGCAATTTGCTACAAATCATCCATCTGAATTGAAGCATCCTCCAGAAAAGCTGGCATCTTCTAAATAATTAAACATTTTACTTAATATTATACAGAACTGAAACGATTAAAGAAAACAAGTGCTTCCTCAAACTTCTTAATTCTACAGGTTTACTGCTGCTGTCCCTTCTAAAAATTGTATTTATTTTCTCTCTTCTTAAAAACATAAGAACATGATAAAAATAACAAGATTATATATATGACTCTTGAGATACCACAATATTGGTATAGCTTAACCATTTCTAGAAAGTTCTTTTTTACCTGTCCTGAATGTTCTTCCTGACAATAAGGAAGTAAGATTTAATAAGTCGTTCAATCACTTCACAATCTCGTTGCTCACGGGCAGAAAGTTTGCGTGCAACAGGTACAGGCTATGTAAAAAAATAAAAGCCTCAGATTACCAATTCTGTTCATTTGCATTATGTAAATAAAACTCAAAACTATGGAATCTAACAAACTATTGCTCTTTTAGTCTGACAGTTTGATAGACATAACATGTCTTGCAACAAACTTCTAATTCTTTGGAAATAAAATTAAGAGACACATCCAAATCCAGATCTGTGAAACAAAGGTCAGAGGGCACCACTACTACATTTTTTTAAAGCTCACTAAATGAACTAAGCTCCAAACACAGGTATCTCCATCTATTTTTAATTGAAGTGGCTTTTATCTTTAATGATTCTTTTCCTCCAATATAAAAATTGAACTTCAGCAAAGAAAAAGCAGGAATTTGAGTTCAGATGAGCTGAAATTCTTTTCTGTAGAAGAACAATCTAGACAAAGTGTTCACTTGCATGGGAATTTGTGAAAGGAAGCCAGTTACCCCAATCATAGGCTGAAACTGGGATGGGCTGGGGGCAGATGAAGGACTGAGCAAGGAGGAAAGCAGAAGATACTGACTAGAGATCCCTGTTGCTAAAATAAGAATATTTTACACAGATACCACATAGTAGCAAAGTTACAAAGATCTGGAATTCAGATATTTTCTTTCCTGAGCCTGAACTACAAAAAGAGGTATTTGTCTTTCATGACTCACCACATCTAATAGGTTTACAGCATGTCCTTTTTGAGGACTAGCAGGTAGGGCTGCAGCTGGCTTAGATTTTTCCTCTGCCAATACCTCTTCTGCTTTTGAAGGTTTCAGCATTCCTCTCCAGTTGCCCGTCCCAGGCTCCTGAGATGTATCTGCTGCTGCAGGAGCAGTCTGCACAAAGAGCACATTAAAAAAACATTGGAGAATTAGAATGTGGGCACTGTAAAGCAGTGGCTGATCATATCACTAAAAAAGAGATTTTCACGTGTATATATTCCCTCCATTCCCTGTTCACATTCCCCACCTTTTTTCTCCCTTCACGGCTTACAGCTGACACAAGGTACCAGTAAAATACAAGCTTTTAAAACTGATATTCTTTCAAATACTGGTGCTTTTAAAATTGATATTCTTTCAAATACTGGTATGAAAATGTCTCACACAGACAAACTCTCCAGCACTGTAAGGGTCTACAAATCACTTCTAAAATCTGGTCTTCCTAAATCATTTGGCTTTTACCACTTTGACCATACATCATCCTTGGAGCAATACAACCTTTACTATCAGGATCATCCTGAAAGTATATTTTGAAGATCATCACAGCTCTTACAATACTTGAATTTAAATTATTTGGTATTTTATTTAAATACAAACTGAAGTTTCTTACAATAACAGCTAAAAAATATGCACATTTCTGTTTCCAGGTAACACAGCTATGACAAATACACAAATGTGTATTTGTGCTGCCAGATCTCAATTTACAGAAGGCTTTTTTTGGTATCAAATCAAAACAAAACAAAAATCTCCATCCTCTGGAAGTAAAGATCAGAAATTCTGTGAAGTTCTAGACAAAAGAATGACTCGCTGATCTGAGAAAAAGACCAAACACCCATTTCTTAAATATTAGGAATCACTGGGCAAAAGAAATATTAGTGGATGGTATCCACTGTATATTAATTAGTATTAAAAAACCCAACAATTTATCTTGATATGGAACAGGGGCAATATTTATTTTGTACCTTTCCACAGGCCTAATATCTGTTCTATTTACTACTGTGCTGTTCGAAAACCATTCAAGGCTCTGAACTATTTATGTCTTGCTTCAGATATAGGAGGAAAAAAAGCTAACTTTATCTATTGTGTTTACAAATAAAAACCACAGGCTGATCTTAAAACTAAAAAAAAAAAAAAAAAAAAAAAAAAAAAAAATGGTGAGAAACAAAGAACAGCAACAGTAAAATACTAGGAGGAAGCCCAGCTAACCTGTACCCATCAGAAATTTTATTCAAATTGCACAATTTTGCAGAGGCATTGTAGAATACAGTATAAGAATTCAAATCAAACTCTCTTAATGAGAGAGAACTACTGATAAGGAAAGCTCCATTGCATTAGTTCTGATTGCAAGACAGCTAGTCAAAATGACAAAAATCCCTATGCCACTCTCATTCTCTATTACTGTGGAGCCTGGTCTGTCTCCAAAGTCGTTTCAGAAACAAAGCTACAGATGAGAAAGCATGAAATGTACCAGCTAATACAGGGCAGGTTTTATGGGAAATGCAAACCAAATCTGCAACCTCTTAAGTTACAACAGTATCCTCACAGTAGCTCCTGATTTCTTTTTAATGTTTGCAGCATATCAGAACCTCTAAAATGTTGATGAAAATAATAGTTAAGACTTTACTACTCACTAGATTTTGACTTTAACCACTTTGTTCAAGACAGAAATGGCAGCTTTGCATTAAAAGCTGAATGTGCATATGCAGTGGAGCAGAAAGTCTGAGTCCTCTTGTTAATCCTAATACACAAACTTGTGACTACCCATCTTTTCTGACTCAAAGCGAAAGCAATTAGCAAAGAAGCCTTTACAGTAATAATGAGTTATTTTAACACAAGAGACATCACACCTGAGGTATAAAAAAAAACACTGCAGAACACATTTCACAAATATAAGTAAACCAGGGATTCAACAACTATGTGAAACAACACAAAGGAGGTTGAGTTTGAACAAAGCCTGTAAGGATTCCCTGCAGGAAGCAGGAAACTCACATTTTAGCTTATCTTCTGTCCTCCTTCTTTAACTGTCAACACATTAAAAACATGCAGTTTAACAACCATGCTGAACACTTTTGATTACAATACTGTTGCATCAAACAATCTATTGACAGTTTGAGGCAAATTAGGCTGCATACTTGCACCACAGTATATTGCAACCAAAAGTTTAAACAGAAAGCAGTGACTTTGCCACCTGATGGCACGTCTTTACCTGCCACTGCACGTGCTGGAATCAGCAGTGCCAAGTGGTCCATAGTGGGTAGGGCAACCGTGTCAGTGACAAAGCACTAAATCCAAACTGCTTTCCTTACTGTCTGTGGTGCACCACAACAGAAACGTGCATGCAGTGCTTAGAGGAGAAATCAAGACAGACCTTGCCATCAGCCTCAGCAGAAGCAGCAGTAACAGTCTCCTGGGAAGCAGGTGGCAATGCACCTGGAGCCTTAGTAGACTAAGGAAGGTAAAAAATGCAGGGAGGGGGGGAAAAAAAAATTCAACTTGAAGACCACCAAATCTACCTAGCAAATTTCATACACTTTTACCTGCTAGCATCTTTCAAAATCCAGAAAAGAAATCTTTTGAATTTGCAAGAATAACTGTAATAGAAGCAGAAAAAAACAAAAAACAAAAAACGGCATCTTCAAGACAGTTAAGAGATTTTTGGATTATCTGACCTTCAATTTCATTTCAGCTCCTACACTGATGATATAAATATGAAGTCAATAAAACAAAGGATCAAAGAGCACTGAAAGAAATTCAACTACCCTGAATTCCCAGTTCATCCATCTGTTGTCTTATACTGATTAAAGGCAGTAGTATTAGATCCATTCTGGGATGTCATCTCACTTCTAAAGCTAACAAACTAATGAACCGATTTCTATCAGCTGTAGAAACTCCTGTTACAACTTTGTGAGGAGCTTAAACTATATTCTGAATTCTACATACTCCACATAATGTTAAATAACTGTCTAAAATTCCAGCTTATTGTCAGACCATTCTTTTCTACAGCCAGGCAACATTTTCCATGACACTTGGTTTGTTCTTCCATCCATGTATATACTTGTCATTTCACTAATCCCAAAACTTGGTAAAATTAAGCAAGCTCCAAAGATGGAATACATGACTGGATTATGATGATCAACTGGAAAAGTCACCTCCACCATCTTCTCCCAAAGAAAGCAAGACTGCAATGAATTGCAGTTTTAAGAGTGACTTAAAAAAAAAATAAAATCAAAAGCCAACCACAAAGTCTCTATGTTGGCACACTGGATACTTTAAATCACTTGTTAATCTTCAGAAATCAGTGTCTGAGCGATAAATTTAAGCATGCAAGTTCTGACTCCATCTCTAACATCTGCAGGCATTTTATACCTTGCCTCAGATGACATTCAAGCAGTAAGTGTAATATTAAATTTATAGACAAGTCTTCAGAAATACCAGATTTAAAACCTCCCAAAAATTGCATATTTATAAGAAAATGACATTCCACTTCTATCTTATGAAATTGAACGAAAAAAGTCAATACCTGGAAGCTCCCCCAAGACTGTTACTACGGTAGCGTATCAAAGTTTCCAATACTTAAACTCAATCAAGGGGAATGCAATAAACTTTAAATAAATAAATAAATAAAATCCAACATTTGCTTACCTTGTCTCGTTGCACAGCAGAAGGCAACTCCCGGGCTAACCTGTTACGCCTTTGTTCCTTTAAAAACAATCCAGCAAGACCTCAATTATGTATTACTCTGTATCAACACATAGGCAAGATTCATATTTTACAGACTTACATTTTAGAGACAAACACTAGTAATTTCATCTCATCCAGTATTATGGATTAATACTATTGTTCTATGAAATCCTTGATTATTTGGATAAAACTACTTTAGTTACCTGGCCAAAACTGAATTCTCATTATAAAAAGTTTTGCAAAAATTTTTGCAACACACTCCATAATCAAAACCTGAGACTTTAAAAAATAACATCAATGCTCCAATTTGGCTCAGCATAGGTATCCCTTCAGCTCTCATCAAGCTTTAAATATTCAGAGTAATCTAAAGAATTTGATTCTGTGACCAGCACACGATTAGTCCAAAGAAGAAGGAGGCAATATTTGCTTCATAGCAAAACAGATTTGAAGCAATCAGGACAAAGATCTCATTTTTCTTGAAATTAAGAATTGATTGTCCAGTAAAAAAGGTTAGGGTGTTTTACATTGTTTGGTTCTTCAAAAATTCCCATGTCCTGTTCAGAAAAATGTTAGGAAATAACTAGTTTAAGTAACACACAAAAATACAATAATTTTCTATGTTCAACTTCACAAAGTCTTGATTTTTGTACTCATAGCAGCTTCCATATGCATTGTTTTTGAACTAGATTAAAGAGCAGTCTACCAAGGCAAATTCAACTGCATACCCACTCAGTACAAAATTTATGTAGAGAAAAAAAAAAAAGATTACAAATAAAGAGTAGAAATTGTAACAAACATTTAAAAAAGAACACTACAAGAGCGTCTAGTGACAGGACAAGGGGGAATGGCTTCAAACTGAGGGACAGTAAGTTTAAATTGGATATTAGGAAGAAATTCTTTACTGTAAGGGTGGTGAGGCCCTGGCACAGGTTGCCCAGAGCAGCTGTGGATGCCCCATCCTTGGCAGTGTTCAAGGCCAGGTTGGACAGGGCTCTGAACAACCTGGTCTAGGGAAAGGTGTCCTTATCCATGGTAGGGGGTTTGGAACTTGATGATCTTTAAGGTCCCTTCCAAACCATTCTGTGATTTGAAAACAATGTGTTGGATGAACACAAGGGTATTAGGAAGCTCTTAGGCAGGTGGATGAAATATTGCAACAAAACCAGACTGGAAGAATCAGTCTAACAGAGCAGTTGTAGAACTGCTGCTATAGGACAATGACAGTAACAAATATTATCAATCAAAGTCAGACTTGAAAAACTACTAATGGGAGGCTAATGGAGAAAATGTCTTAGGGAGACTGAAGCATGGTAACACAGAGATTCAAGAACAATGCCAAAAGGAAGCAGAAATTAAAACCTGAACAGAGGAAGCAGTACTTGTTATCATCCTTTCACGAATGAGAGGAACATTATAGTTACTGATACACTGTTACTTCAACATTAAATGGTATTTCACAACTACATTTTTAAATTTCCTCTTACAAAAATTTCATTTAGTAGCCAATACTCAATTACGTGCCAGTTTTATTTTCCATACTGAAAAAAAGGCAGAATACCAACCACTGTTCCGGAATGTAATCTGCAATAGAAACCTAACAAATCCAAGATCACAAGAGTATACACCATATTTGTAAAACAACACATTTTTATAACTCAAAATGTTGAAACATGCTCCAATGAAAGAAACTGAAACACTTGTTATTTTATCAACTTTACTTTCATTTAAAGGAGTCAAAAAACTTTTGAAGATAATGTATTTTCTTACCTCTATGTTGTTATTCATTAAACCACAGGCATCAGCAAAGTCAGGATGTTTGGTATTGATATAAGCTAACTCAATGGCCACGAGATTATGAACCTGCAATGCAACGACATTCACAGTTAGCAAATCTAATGCTAGTGAGGAGCAATGACCTACAGTGCTGAGAAGCAGAGTCTAACTATCCATAGCAAAAGAGCATTCTCACTGGCCAAGGACATTAAAAGTTCTGATCCAGAAGGCTAGAAGAGAATTCATTTATTCATCAGAATACAGTCAATCCTTCAGTCACTTGAGATGTTACATCAGTTACCTCTCCATCAATAAAAAAAACAAAACTCAGCAATCTAATGAGTGCAAGCTGTACAGTAACAAAGTGACCTATTACAGTGACTTTTAGGCCACAAACCATGCGAAACATGTTCATGCAGCATGTGAACCAGTGGGACATGGCTCACTATGGGGGACAATGAGCATATCGAACAACAGAGTCAGTAGCTGAAACACTTTGTTTCCTCCCCAATAGGCAGCCCAAATCAGATCTTTATATTAAAATATATTTACTCAAAGCCAGAAGTTGAATTTTTAGTTCTCACTAGCTAAAGGACACCACAGATCCCCAAAACACACAGAATAAGGACTATAATTTAATTTTCATCACTGCATCCCACACACCACAGTAAATGCACAGTTTCTATTACAAGGGAGGAAAATTTAACTAGGAGACTAGGAGACATTAAATTGAAGTTTTAGTAAAATTCTTCTTGGGAAATTGAAACATAGGGGACAATAAGCTGAAGAACGATCCCCCCACCCCTCTGATTTTATGAATCAATATTCTAATACAGAAGTTTCAAACTGTGTAGGTATTAAATAACTACCTATTTAACAAATATAAGTTAAGATTCCTTTAATAACTCAGGTTCCTGACACTACAAAAAAAAGCATCAAGACTGCAGAAAACATGCACTCTTAGCAGCAAAATTACAGTAGATGGAAAATTACCATTTCATTTGTGACAGGAAGTCTTCTACGCAAAAGACAGGTTACTACTTCAACTATGGCATCGTGCAATTTAGGAAACCTCAGTAATTCCTAAAAACAAACCAAAGATTTACTGATGAGACTTCCCAAAGTTTTGAAGCCAGTAGGGAGACACACACACACATGCCAGTGATTACAAACCAAATTCTAAAACATGCATTTTTACCTGTGTACTGTAATTGCTACAATGCTGAATAATCCTCTGCATTTCTTCATGAACCAGCTCCACACAGCGCAGGCTAGGCTCTTCTAAACGTTTGATTTGCCTTTTTACCAACAACTCAAACGAAACTTCAGGAACAAACAAGGCAGGACGGGGACCCTGGTTCAAAAAGAGGGAAAAAGCTGCTGAACTGTGTATTAAAACAAGATGCAGTTCTAAGTAGTATCTGATGAAATCCGGAACAAATCTGGTCCCAGCGCTCATACCCAACACTCAGAACAGGTCTCAAGACCTGTTACAAGAATAATTAAAAATAAAAGCTATAAAGGTGTTATTCCTAAGACAAACTCTGTCTTAAACAATGAGGAACCAGCATCCTTACAGAATCTTGGAGATTTCTACCTACTCCTGTCACCCTAGGCTTACAACTCTGAACAATTCTTTTCACATTTGGGGATCCAAGTCTAACTGAAATTTATTATAAAGGCAAAGCATTTTCTTACTAATTTTGGAGAGAAAAATTGCCATTATTTATTTGACAGTCCTAGGAATACAATACTGCACTGACAAGATGTATGGGTTTCAGTATCACTAATTTACAGTGTTTGGGATAATTTCATTTATGACCAATGCTTAGATACAGACAAAACATTTTTTTTCCTGAAATTTCCTGTTTTTAATTTAAATGAGCTTTAGAAACACAAAGATATTATATGTCCCATAAAAATACGACTTCTTTCCTGTTACTAAACACTATTTTTTAATTTTACTTTTACAGAAGGGTAAGTACACAGATCACTGCTGTGGAATACCTCACAAACTCCAAGACCTGGAGAAACCTGATTGTCAGTCCACACCCAACAGGACACAGTACAAAAGCAGACTGACATGCCTGACATACAAAGTCAAGCCCTAAGAAGTGAACATTCTATATACTGCAAAATTTAGAAGTGAACTTCCTCTGTTAATTCCTAACAATACCAATTCCCACATGGTCAAGAAACCAAATCTATCATGAAAACACTGAACCACTGCACAGTTGTGTCCCTTACACAGACTTAAAATACCTGATTGTGTCCTAGCCCATACATCTCAGACTGAGTCTTCCTAACTAACAGAAGTGCTTAATGCAAAATAAATGCAGAGGCAGTCTTTCATCACCATTTCTGTATTATATAACAGCTTCAGCATAATGTTGCCAAAGCTTGGCCTAAGTTCTATTTGAGCCTGTAAATAACAGTAAGCAGATGTAAACATTCACCTTTAACTCATTCATATAGAAAAATGGCTGTAAATTTGGATATTGTAATTTTTCCACTCAAAGTACTAAAAATCAGGATTCAGCCTCTTCATATTAGTTCATTCAGCTGAGATCATTAATTCACAGGCCTGAAGGAGCACAAGTTTGTTGAAACTCCTATTCAGTATACAAACACAGATTTAGATACATAGAAAACTCACAGTAGCATTTCTAATGGCAGTCAGAATATCAATTGTGTTAAGGCCACCCAGCGGGTCAACAGATTCCAAAGTTCTTCCAAATGTTTCATGAAAAATATAGCAGATTCTGGCTCCACCACATCTGAAAGAATAAAGTAACAACTGAAGTAGCCAACAAAAAAAAGCTCTCATTGCAAGCATTTTTTAAAGTTGCTTGGATTCAAACATTTTTGAGTATGCTATGCTCCAGTGTAGTACTACTGCCAGTGAAAGACAGTAAGAGCTACTGGGTCAATCTAACTACTCAGTCAATATTGCAGGAAAACATTTGGTACTTACAGCTCTGAAGTCTCTATGTATTTTGCTGTTCCTTCAATAGTGTTACAATATTCTGTGGCAAATTTGGTAATAAGCTGCAGTAAAGTAGCACTTTTGTCTTCAACAGGTTCCCCATAGCTGTTCAGTAGAGACTGGTACTGAGCAGCTAAAACATTAATTCTGGTTTTCAGTTCTGGCAAGCAATCCCTGATATGATGCATCAGTAGTCTAAAATAGAAAATGGTCCCTCATTAGCAGAAAGGAAAAGTTTCAGTTTTTTATCTTCATCAAAACAGACAGGAGACAAAAATAATTACCAAAGGAAAACATTTACTCGTTAACATAAATTCAGAAACTGAGAGAATCAGAGTTTGGAATCAGAGTTTTCCTCCATGGATCACTCCACAATGCCAAAAGAGAAAATAAAGGTAAAAGGAAAGGTCTGCACATATTTCTAACACATCAGTTTATATCTTACAGCAATACCTGTTCAGTGTTCTAGCGAGATACTTGGTTCCGTTTCGGTTGGCCAGGGATGGGTACTTCTTTTGAAGAAAACCATACTCGTCACGAATGGAATCAGCTACACTCTTCTTGTTGTTTATGTCCAACTGACTCCTGAAGTTAAAAGGCAGAGTTGCGCACTAGTTAATAGATGCAAAGTAAAAATAATTTACACCTCTGCTTTTCTAGACAGAACCCCTAATGTTTTTTGCTTTACACACATAACTAACCATCTTCAGACTTTAAAAGGTTTGGGGTTGTGTTCCATGCAACATAGTCAACAAATCGGTATGGGTAGCAGCTGTACACAGACTAAGCAATGCTTTCATCAGAACTACATGAGATTTGACCTAGAGGCAAAAAAATGAAGCAAACAGTACTGTAGCCATATGCAGTTAGCACTAATATATACAGGATCTGTACTGGCTCAGTGCTAATGTGAACAGCTGAGCAGAAGCATTCCTCAAGCTGAAGAACAATGGTGCAAAGAAGTGGTGACACTACAAATCTCTTAGAAGACGTGTCTCCATTCCTTTCTAAGTTAGTAGTTGGTCAAGTGAAAGAACAAAAGCTTTTGAGAAGCGAGCAACAAGCTCCTCACTTGCTTATTCACTATTTCAACATTGTCACCTTACTCTTAAAACTATATTCATAGTTAAAAAAAGCTGAAAGCATTACTTCATATTAACATCGTTTTAAAAATAGCATCAATGTCCGCAGGCAGACCTATTCACTACTCCAATGATGCCAAGTTTGACTGGAATCACTCTTCCCATGAGCACATCCATAGCATCAGTGCCAGCATCCATGAGATCCAGCTTTGTGATAACAGCAAGTGTTCTTCGACCTACCAAAAGGAAAACACACTTATAAGAATGCCTTGTTTTGATCAGAGTAACTAAAACACACAATACAGCAAAGTAAAGAAAAAAGTGACCTCAATTCATTACATAGGTAAATACTGCACATCTAAACTAGTAGGTCAATATGCACAGGATCTGTCTGGGATGTTATTATTTCCTGAGCTCTCGGGTCTGAAAAAAAGTACCAAGAACTTTTTTTTTTAAAATATTACAATTTTTGAGTCTAAAAAAATAAACCAGCACCTCAGCAAAACCAGCAGATTGTTGGGTCTTGAAACTTTGATGTGAGCCTACCTATGTCAGTACTTCCAGTTCTCCTTACATATCATTACTTCTAGAGAACTTCTAGATGTGCCACTCCACACCTTTAAGTTTCAGAATTCCGGGAAGTGATCCAAAGGACATAGTTGATAATTTTTACTGGCGTAAACTAAAATGGGTCTGCTACCTTGAACCAAGACAATTTGACTGAGCAGACTGTCAGAAGAGGTTTCCTCTCAAGGTTATGTGGCAGACAAGCCAAAGCAGATTTGGAATTTGAAAACAAACAATAAATGTTACACTTAATGGGAAGAAAAATTTGAGGGTACAGCATAAGACTAAATTTTAGCCTAACTTCTGTATAACTACTTTTCAAATGTACTATTTCATATTCTTTCAAATCACACAGTGCCATTTGTTAGTCAATGGTACCGATAGCACTTTGCAAAAGCAAGACACAAGTAACCAATTGCTTCAGATCTGTTTCAAAGTCACTAGGCAAATATAAAATGATACTTCTCTTTTTATATTAAATCAAATCAGTAAGTTCTGCCACATAAATGCAGGGCACCAAAATGGATGCTGACAGTATATATTAATCTTAAGTAAATCTTAGTAAAAATCACTAGACTAACAGCTAGACAGTCAATTACTAGGCTGCAGGATGGCACATTTTCTCTAGCAAAATAAACAACATTGAGCAATAAAGCATGAAGTTGCCCTAACAGACCTCTGAAACTGATAAAACTCTGAAAACCCCCAATATTCTGTAACACCATTTTCTGCTGTGAAAACAGAAGTAGCTCCTATGACTACATGTCCATAAACCAGAAATCTATCAGATATTAATTCATCCTAGCATTCTCTGAGTTGCAGAGAGTGCAGCAAGAATTATTTAAGAAATTATAAAAATCCCATTTTCTAGGAAATGTGATGACATTTGCTTTTCTTACTACATTTTGCCCAAACAACTTCAGTTTTATTGTAGGACCTACTTTAAAAAATAAGTTGAATTACAGCATCCAGTTTTATTTGCTGCTTACCATCCGGATCTACCTCACGTGCTATTTTAAGTGCCTCTGAAGTGGCCATGTCTGTGTTAGCTGCTGTGACTGCCAGAATAATCGAATTGGGGTTGCTGATGAACTGAAGGATTAGCTCTCTTATTTGAAGTTCAATGTCCTTAGGCTGATCACCAACAGGCACCTAGAGAAAAAAACAATATAGAACTGTTCAAAATTGTGTATGCATGCCTGCATGAGACTTGGTGTCCAAGAATCACCTGCACAACTGGCAGAATGTATGTGTGCATGGGCAGGGCAAGAAGTCGTCTTGTTATCTTCATGTCACAGAAAATTATTCTATATAAAACCTGAACATAAAGGACCTCAACATTTCTTCTAGCATCTCCTCACTTTTATGTAACTTCTTACACAAATACACACAGCAACTTCTGGAGAGGCAATGTGGAAAACATTTTCAAACTTGTCAAATACCTGCAGGTACAGCTCTGAGACTTAGAGTGGTATCTCTTCTGTGAAAAGGAGCATGCAGCCCACATAATGCTTCCAATGAGTTGTATATAGCAAGAGGAAGAACTTAAGCAACTCTACCTCTTGCATCAGCAAAGCACATTAGAAACCTAAATCTCACACCAGAAGACAGTGGCATGCCAAATTCATGTAACACTACTTAGCCTGAGGAAAGCTGTTTATCGAACTATACAGAACAATGCCAAAGAGGGAACATACACATCTTGTTCAAAAACACCGTTCACGCAGTCAGAAAAGAAGGATTCTCTATCTTACCTTTGTCATTCCAGGCAAATCCACAAGAGTCAGATTTACAACATTAGCTGAAAAAATCTTAAGATGAATAGGTTCAGGACTGATACCCTAGAAATAGATTAATAATAAAAAATAGTTACTGTACTAGGTTATTTTAATGCATCATTTAGAAATCCAAAAGCTGTAGTTTCATACTAGAAAAACTTTCTTTCATCACACAACTTACACCTGCATGGCAAGGAAAAGAAGCCAGACACATCTGTCAACCAATTTCTTTGTCTTTGGCAGTAGCCCTGTTTTCTCCCTCATAAAACACATAAAAACCCCTAACTGCAAGTGACTATAGATATGTAAGAACTGAATACTCAATTTTACAATTACACATATGTGGAAAAATGAAACATAGTTTAACTAAGTTTATTTTTTGCATTATTCTTACACAAGTTTGAAGCAAATCAGCAATTTTCTGTCTTTCATCTGAAGTAATTTATCTCATGAACACCATAAAAAAAAAAAAATCTCAGGACAGAAGCAGCATGCTGTGCTCTTCATTAGAACAGTTAAATGCTTTTCACTTCCATTGCCAAAACTGTGTAAAAAAGGTTTAAGCAGCAAGAGCAGTTATAGCAAAACAAAGATGGACTGTACATTTACCTTATTATTTCCTGAAATCCTCTCCGTTTCATTTTCTATTTCCTGACGAATTTCATCAAAATCTGTATAGATCTGAAGGAATGAAGAAACAAAATGTTTAAAAATCAAAGACAGCATTCACTTACCTAATTGCAAAATAATGCTCTCTTCTCCAAGAGACAGTGTAAAACTCTCTAAGTATACAGAATATGAGAAAAAAGTAAGAATTACTACTAGCCCTTAAGCTGATGCTAACAGGAATCATCAGTGCTAAAAATTATAGAAATTGGAATCTCAGTATTTAATCTGTTGACTAATACTGTGAGATGGCAGTTGTTAGCACTTATTAATGTCAGACACATTATTCACTAGTGTTCACCTAAAAGAAGGAAAACAATTCCATTTGGAATCTAGTTGCAATCCCTTGAGGCTATTAAACATGTAGCCTGAAGCCCTTCTCATCTCAAAAAGAACAAAGAATAAGGGCAAAATTCATTTTCACGTTTTTCCGCTCATGTCAAAACTGTTCTCCTTCCACCCTTCCAGAATAAGTTAGCACAGTTACCCTTGCACAGGTCCCCTCTGCAATCCTCTCTAGCTTTCCTTCAATTTCTACACTGTTTAAAGTAATAAATACTTACAGAATTCATCTGCCAACAAAAATATTACTTTCTTCAAGAAAAGAATTAAGCTTTGACTCTCTTATTTATGTCCTAGATGATCTGTTTCTGCTCCTCGACCTTGATGCACATTCCTTCTTTTTAACAGCTTTCTAATAAATCTCTGGAATTGCCAATTCTTCAGTGGACTGAAATGACTTGTGATTATACATATCCTTGTCTTTGCCATGTCCATTCTAATTTTGCCAATGCACAAAATAGAATAATAACAAAATAACACAAAAATAACTAAGGCAAATAACTCAGCAGAGTAAATGACCCACACGACAGGTATTTTATGTTTTCAAAGTTTTTCTGCTTATAAAAGGCAAAACACAAAATCCTCAATACTCTGCCATTTAGTGTAACAGACAGAATGATCTCCTTTTTGCGAAAGTAAAGGGAAGAGATAATAGAATCAAATATATATGTTAACGTATTTATGACACTGTTATTCCATCATCATAGCAAACATACCTTATTTTTGGTATGAAGAAATTTACCCCATTCTGCAGCATCTACCTCTGAAAACAAAAATTGATACATGAGGAAGAGGAAATAGCTGTTTCAATCACATTTTTCCAAGAGCCTGTTTGTTGAAAGCTACAACGTGATTTAATTTTTTTCAAGCAGTAAAAGAAAAATTAGTTAGCTTTCTACAGTGAGATGTTAAATACATTTACGATTCTGCCTATTGAAACACTGTATCTCATTACTACGTTTAATTTGTCCCTCTTACAAAAGGTCCACCTTCCTAACTGTGACTGATCCAATCAGCTATCCTACAAATATTTCAGAAATGGTCTATTTCAGTAAATATCAGTTTGTAACAGAAAACAAAAGAATTATTAGCAACAGTTTAAAAAACCTGGAAAAAAAATGCTAGCTTTTAGGTTTTTTTCTTTTACCATGCAAGTGAGATCAAATTTCAGCTGAAAGGAAAAGTTAGAAAAACCTGTAGGACCAAAACCAAGCAAACAGAAAATACATAAGAATTCTGCATAACAAGCCTTAGGAGAACATGTCTCTTCCCAAATCTGTCAGGGACCAAACTAACACTCTTGTTAGTCATCACTTAAGTCCAGAATTATTTGGGGGCTATGCAAGAGCAGCCCCAGAAACAGCAAAGGAGGTTTTGTGAATTCCTGCTTGGTAGTGCAGGCAGCAGTTTGAATCACACTGTGAGATATTCACACTTTCACAATTAGGTTTCCAAGTACTAGTGGTAAGTTCCATTTCCAATTTTTAGTTTGTGGTCATTTCCTCTCTGTTCCCTGACACAGCAATCTGCTCTAGAAGAACAGTCTACCAGAAATCTGGCCATTTGGCAAACACACAGTTTACCTACAACCAACTCATCTTTAAAAACAATTCTTTCACTTAAGTTGAAATTTAAGAACTGATCAACAGAGACTTTTTAAAGAGGATTTGGGAATTAAAACTGCAGGAAGCTCTATGAAGCAGCAACAGCATAGAAGAAAAGCAAAAATCATTCTAATCAAGAAGGTCAGAAAACTAAAAATCAATCAGATCACAAGACGCAGCAAAATAATCAATCAACACAGGAGCCACAGTGTAAAAGGAAAAGTGTAACCAACAATAATGTGGCATGAAATGTATGTGGTTAGTGTATATAAGCATGCACTTAATGTGTAGAGAGAAAAAGCAAGTGGATAAAGGCAACCTTTAGAAAGGTGTCTTGGATTTTTCCATGTAGCAGGGTCTGCAGTTAAAGAGAAACAGCATTGAATGGTGTTTTACATCATATTAATATAGCATTTTATTAACTTTCAGTACCAGATTCTATTACAAAGATCACAATTGCATGCAGACAGATGTACATGCTATTCTAGTATTGATGAGAGCATGTAACATATTAACACTATGTACATAAATAAGATCTTAACTAAACGCAGAGAAATGATGCATATCAGATATTCTTACAACTAGTTTATTTGATGATGCCTATTACTGCCATTCACCTAATTCCAGCAGCTCACAGTACTTCTTTTATCTGAGCACAGAAAACAGTACCATTAGGCCTCACAAAGCTGAACTTTGGTGAAATGTTTCTCATCATTTACTCGTGGCAAGAAAGAGTAAGAAAATATTTTGAACATCCCTGGAAGTAACATTACTGTATGGCAAAGAAATCTGAGGTTTTGCATCAATATTTCTAAGACTCAATTAAACAGTAACATCAGTTCTGAGACAGATTTAAGAAGAGACAACATAGATATCAGCCTTCTCAACCTTTAATTTTCTCAAAGTATTTATGGAAATTGCATTACAAAAAAAAAAATTCTTTATCAGTTGATGAATTTACAACTCTATTTTTATGTGATCTCTGTACAACACCATGAAAGTGCAAGAATCAAAACAAACTGGTGAAGCCATTTTCGGTTTGTGCCTGTTTCATACAAAAGGCAAGTAGCACAACTAGAGTCAATTCATCCGTTTGGAAAGCTTAGTACATCTGTAGAGTTATTTTATGTCTTGCACAGATGAGTAAGTCAAAGGTGTATGTGAAATCACTGGAAATATGCTGATTTTGATGGACTGGATCCATTAAGGAAAAACTTTTAAACCGCAAACTTTTATCCTTTCTGTTCTGTAGGTACATGAGCTACAAGGAAAGCATTGCTAGGAGGGAGCTTTTGTTTGTCTTGGTAAATAGCCAAAATTACATCTCAGTCTCCAAAAGAAGTGTAAAATGAAAGAGCTCCTCTATTACTGTACAGGTTTAGCTTACCTACCATTCAGAGGAAATAAAGCAAAATGCACACATAGGAAGAAACTACAGTATCGTCAGGATTGTATTGCTCATGTCCTCTTAAAAATTAAATCCAAGATAGTAAAGAGAGGCATAAAGCCAGGAAGAAAAGTATACAGCAATATACTGCCACTGCTACATTAGGGAGATATGGGCCAAGCACCCTCCTGTTATGTCCCTCCTCAGGAGATAATGTCCTTCTTGGACACACTGCTTTAGTCTTACATTATTGAGTTTTCAGTGGCATAGGAATTTGCAGCTAGATACTAGACTTAGTTCTATGCATAAATAAATTTTTTTTTTCAGTATAATGATCAATTTCTTAAAATAAATATTAAAAAAGAGGCATTAAAGTCAGAGACATTATACTTTAACTTGCTAACACCGAAGGAAAGATTTCCCAATTGATCTAATTTAATGCAAAGGATTTGCATTACTCTAAACATAAGGATGCTCAAGGCAAGGAGAAAATATTTAAATTAGCCTACATGTAACAAGTCAGTGTTCTGGTTTATGTGTAGAATATTTTTCTGTCACTAGTTTAAGTGGTAAATCAGTCTTCCCCCAGCTATGCTGCTTTCTGGAAGCTTTGCAAGCAAAACTTTCAGGTGATTTAATAATCTGATTATGTTAAAGATTCAATGCTAGATAAAGGTGTGAAGAAGTGACATTTTGGTCATAATAAAAATCAGCATTACAGATTTTACAAAATTATTAAGTGGCAGCTGTTAAGATCCTGCCTTTCAAAAAA
>VXBX01001503.1:1666900-1681971 GCA_013400415.1 Scytalopus superciliaris | reverse complement strand
GAGAAAAACCAACACCAAACAAGCAAAACCACATCTCCCAAATAAAGCAACAGTCTCTATTTTTTTGGCTTTTCATGCTAAGACAGGAAAACCTTAATTAATACACACAAAAACTAGACATATTAGAATATTTTTCTCAGGACTGCCATCCACTAAATTGTTACATCCTACACTACAATACTTCTTTAAGAAGCTCAAGTACAGTACAAAGCTTACTAACTTTATTTGCTTATCTCTTCTCCCTTTCTAAAGCAGTAGAAATGTTATTCATACACAATGGCAGCACAGAGAAACTGTTTAGGCTCATAAAAAGCCACCACCATAGAAGATTTCTTGCAGCATGGCAATTGAGAACTTCCCAAATAATAACTCCCTGGCTTTCTAGTTTCCATATCTTCACAGATTCTGGATTCAGAAGATGACCATTTGAACTCTCTTCCCCACCACTCCCCCACCCCCATCACTCATCCTTTCCTAGCTCTCTTCCTCTAAACTAAAAAGTCAATTTATGGAAATAACAGGCTTGTATCTTCCAGTCACTTCTGCATGTTGTACCATTTTTTCCATCCCTGATGCCAACTAGATTGCAAGCTCTTTTTCTCCTGTGCTTCTGCAAAGCCAAGTACAGTGAAACAGCTCACATTGTTCAGGAGCTAGGGGTAAAAGATTCCTATTTGAAGCACAGAGCATAAAACTGACAAATCAGTGCTGATTTATCAAGCAACAGATCTGCATTAATTATCGATATTCCGTATCAACTTTATCAGTTCAGAATTTGAAGTGTTCAGTTTCCTATCTTAGGACAAAAAATACCCCAAACCTATAAATATTTACTAATTGTCCCCTGATACGTTCCATCTTCTTTTCTACTTCTGAACATAAGGGTAACTACCAGAGTAGGTCTTCATCTTCACTACAATTTATTAATTCACAAGACCAGGCCCAGTTCTCTGATTAAGTCCTGTTTCTCTTCCAATTTGATAAGAGAACACCTCAGTGTGGTATCAGCACATCAAACACACCATATGTGCTGAATCACTACAGGCTAACAATAAACAGCAAAAGCATACTGAGAACATTTCCTTCATGCCAGATCACACACATCTCTAGAATATATGTATCAGTCTGAAATATCACGTTATGAAAACACAAAAATTTGTATTTAATTGGAAAATTATCTCTGCTATTTTCTGACTGTCTTGATTTATTGCAGTGACCACAGTACAAAGGTACTCAGCTCATCAGTGACTGAGGAAAAAGCAAGGATGATCTTTAATGCTGCATGTTAGAAAATCAAAAGTAGTCCAAATGTCTGGCTGCAATTGTTTTCAACAATCCTTCCCAATGTGCTCCCAAGAATCAAAGAAAAAGTAAAAATTTTTAAAAATCCAAAAGCAAAACCAAAAAATTTTCAAATGAACCCAACAAAATCCCTAAATTGACATCAACTGATGGTCTTTGACAGCTCAAATGTCAAAATTAAGCCACTGGAGAGATACAATTTTTTCCTTCCTAGTCATAAAGACAAGACAATTGTCCATGCTTAAACAAATAGCACAGGAGTCAAAAGTGCTTTGTGTTAAAACCAGGGAAGCTTTCTGGATACAAACACTGACAGTAAGCTTGTAAGAACTACAAACTAGTACCTATTTTTAAATGGCTGTGTTAATATACTATACTAGCAGATATGCAGAGCAAGCATTAGGATGGATAAAGGTGACAATCACAAAGCAGAAGTCACAAGAGAGTTGTATAAAAGTATCTGTGCATCCAGATAGTTCAACACCAGCATTCAAAAAGCAGCATGCCAAGACTGATACTCCCTCATCCAATATTCAATTTGTAAAGAAGAAACCTCTCATGTGGACAAAATACTTTCCTACAAGACTATTTTCCTCTGGGGAAATCCCAAACACATATTCATATCCACCTCATAATAGAGAAAATTATGACATATAATGGCAAAGGGACTTAATACAGTGTCAGGCAGCATAGCCAGGATAAGAGCTTGCCATCTTTTTTCTCTCCAAGCTACTTAATACTGTCTTCTCAGAACTAACATGACAATCTGAACATACACTAAACCAGATCAGTGACAAAACCAATTAGACCACGATTTGCTTGAAATTTGGAGAGAAGAGGCATTTCAAGCTCAACTGGTAAGCCATAAAGATTTCTCTGTTCCTAACAAACAAGCCCACATCTCTCTCACAGGAACAGCAGGATGAGATTCTAAGAGCTGTATCTTGCATATTGATTTTTTTGTTTCCAGAAAGAACCCTAAATGGGCCTCATAAATAATAATTTAGCCCAACATCCCTATGCAGTAATATCATTATCGTATTTAAAATCCGAATACCCAGATCAAATGCAACCTACAACAGATAGGCTCTGCCTTGACTCAGAATACTCTAATTACAAAAGCATCTTTTATACCTGTAAAGTTGCAGAACAGAACAAAGTAGTATTTTACCCTGCAACTCATAATCAAAGCATTCTGAAAAGTACCAGAAACTATACACTGCACAATGCAAGCAATGGAAAACCACATTTCAAGAGAGCAAATGTGCCATTTCAAAAGGTTGCCCTGAGACACTGACTTCACCCTTGGCAGTTTTCAAGACCCAGCTGGATGAAGATACAAGCAATCCAGTGCTGATTCACAGTTGGCCCCTTTTTGCGGAAGAGACTCGACTAGAGACCTTCTGAGATAATTTCCAACCTGAATTGTCCTCCAATCTCTCACATGGATTGCACACTAAAAGTTCTTAATTGTTATGAAGCCTGCATTCTCTGCTTGTGACAATAATGAAGACTGGAGCTTAAATCTTTTAAATGGCACAAAATTAGTAATTGTCCTTCAGAAACCAAAGGCTATAAATACTACAGAAAAACAAATACCGTAAAAAACTTCTGATACCTTGACTTACTGTTGCTAAAAATAAATTCAGAAAAAATTGAACACAAAGAGAATTAATAATTAGAGCTCCAAGTTCATGACACCAACAAAAGCCTGTGCTCTTTTTACATCAAAAGGCAAGACTTCTCTTACAATCAACAGGTCACTATGCCCCTGCTGCTCTTTTCTAAGATCAAGAGCATTAGTTGGTATAGAATGGGCACTGAAACTCCCAAGGGACAACTGAGACCACTTGTCTGATCTGCTAAAGGATAATATAGATACACTACAGAAGACAAGCTTCAAGCTAGACAGCCTCAGAACATAAAAGTGATGTTCTTGATGCACTTGGAATCTCAGTGCAGCTCAGTAAGGTGGCACCTGTAAGCTACAGAATGTGCCCTTTAAATCCTGCTTGCATCTACTGCAAGTTTGTTTTCATTTCTCTTTGCTCTTAGTAATACGGTTTAGGTAGTCCTGTGAGGAGCAGGGAGTTGCGGACTCTTCTGCTCCATTCAGAACTTACCTATTTCGTAACCTCCTTCTATAAAGTCACTCACCCTTTCAATGAAATACTTATTTATGCAGCAAAAGAGGAAGGGAAGAAAAACACACACAAGAAATCATGTTCTCTACACTCTAGACAGCCACATTAATAACTGGCCTATTTTTCTCAAAAGCACTTCCTAGAACAAAAAGGTTAAAACATTAAAGATATTTTTAATATCCTAGAGATTTTGACTTCATGACATTTGCTAAATGGACAAAACAGATGTGACAACAGCTGTGTTTGCTTCCAAGCAAATTTTAAGAAATACACTTGAGTTTTAAGATTACAACTGATTTTTCAGTTAAAGGAACATGAAAGATTTGAAGTTTCTTTTCAACAAGGCAAAAACACACTGTTGGATCACACTTACCATTTTCATCTCCAGCTCCCTTCCGACCATCCTCTGGGGAAACATGCACCAGCTGCAGAATGAGGGGTCTCCGCGTGACAACTCCAGTACCTCGTGGGAGCAGATCTCTTCCCACAAGACTTTCCAACACGGAACTCTTTCCACTGCTCTGAAAATTGGAATACAACTACATTACTTTCTTAAACATAAAAATGCAGTAATGTTTTAGTTTGTTTTCATCTAACCTGCAAACAGTGTTCTATTCTGTCCTCTGCTATACAGTGCCTGAAAGAGCACCTGAGAGACTCACTGCTTCTAACACAGCAGTGTCACACTTCACAGGCACTGAAGGATACAAGTCTGCTACAAACCAGTAACTGTTTAACCTGCTTGGGATACTTACAAACCATGGGACACCTAAAAGATAAATGTATTTCCTACTTCTTAGGACTAAATTAAAAGGTTTTGGAAAAATTAATATCCTATTTAGCATTTTCTACCACAAATATTAAACTCTACAGATACATTCTGCTTTCTTTATAAAGCTTAGAAAGAAATTCTGTCTTGTACTACACAATTTTCTAACATCTTGCAGCAAAACTTCACTCTGTAAACCAATGAATTTAATGCTTTGTTAGTATTTTTTAGAATTAATATGGGTTGGCCTTGTTAATACCAACAGCAGCATTACACAGATATTAACTATACTTGAGTATATTAAGCCGTTACAGTCTTATATTCCTTTGAGGTTTGGTTTTGTTTGGCTGGGGTTTTTTGTATAATGTATTGTATCAGCTTCATAAGTGTAGACATTGTTTTATACCCTAAACATAGAAACCAACATTGTTTCATGTCTTCCTACACTCTCTGTCTGTGTATATATTTAAGTATTTACAACTTAATTGACTGTAAATATCTGTCTACATAACAACAAACTGTAAAAAGTTGTGAAATACTTAGAGGCTGTGAAATTACAAGTAGGTTTTGACAGTCTACTTTTAAAATGTTCTCCTTTAGCACTTTTGTAAAAAAATGCAGAATTGATCCAACAAGAAGCTGTAAACATGTGGATTTAAAAAGTGATTCAAGACGAGTACCATGCTAAAACTAACAATAAACAATAGACCCAGCTATGTCAACATAATACTTTGGAAGTCTGACTGAGATGATTTTGTCTTTTTAATAGAACTGTATTAAACGCTTCCAGTTTTCTGCAGCTGAGAAGTCAACATAGGCATGCCATGAGAAAACCTCCTGGGACAGCCACTGCCACCAGCTACAAAATGTTTCTATATTAACACTACTACCAAGCAATTTTCTTGGAAAAAAAAAAACAAAACAAAACAAAACAAAGCAAACAAACAAACAAACAAACCCCCACCAACAAAAAACAACACCAAACCACAAACCAACAGCTGCTTCTGACAGCTGGAATATGCATTACATTGCTATACAACCTTCACTCAGCCTACCAATTCTAAAATAACAGACTTGAGACTTCAAGCAAGAAATGACTATATAACCTGGCATAACATGATATAAAAGCAGTGGTGAGTATCTTTAAATCTCACACACTTAGTGACAGTGACTTTTCTAAAAATTAAAAATAGATCATAGATCAAGCAACACATCACTATCATACAGGACATTTCTACTAGTGCAGTGAGACAAGAACATATATGAGAACTGTACAACCTACTGAAACAGGACTTGTATGCAGAAGCACAACATAAATACTAAAATAAAAGGCCAAACACCTAGAAAATTTTAATAACAGCAAATGAAAGCCATCTTTTATTCGATCACTTTATGCTTTATGTAGTGCTTTTTTTTAAGTGCTTTATGGAACAGGAAAAAAAAAACATTTTATCAAAAATATCATTTGACTCAATAGGCAAATAAACTACTGCAGATTATGTACATTTTTCAGTTTTTCAAATTTGACAGCAGTAAAGTCAATAGTTTAGAAAGACCAGGGAGAAAGGCAGGGTCAGATGAAATAGAAATATAGCCTTACACGATTTATTTTTTTCCTTCAAAAGACTTCCCTAGAAAATAACTAATCATTTTCTTATTCAACTAACCTTCTCCACATCAACTTTAGACACTTACCTTGCAAGGAGTTTATTGGGCATTGAACTCTTACCACAAAAAGTAACTTAAGAACAACCGACCAAGGCATGAACTAGCTCTGGAACCCTCCCTGAGAGAGCTGCCATTCTGGCATACTTTTGAAGAATTACTGGTACTACAGATAGTGAAAAAACAAACTTCATAGTGACAAATTACAAACCACTTCTTAACAAACTTCGTTAAAACACGTGGAAATGCCTGCTCAAAGGGATCAGAGATTATAAAGGTTCATCAGTTGCATTAAAACAAAAACCCAGAACACCAGGGTTTCATTTATTAAAAGTAGTTTGAATATCAAGATGGTTGTGGCCCTTGGGAATATGGTTTAGGGATGATTACAGTGGTGCTGAGTTGATGGTTGGACTAGAGGATCTTTAAGGTCTCTACCAACCTCAGTGATTCTGTGATCTCTTCAGCAAGATTTCTCATACAGGGGTAAAACGACCACTCAGTTGATCACAAAGGGCTGTAGGTGAGACTTAGAGGCAGTGGCTTCTCCTGAACATATAATCCAAGCACATAAGGGATAGTAATAAATAGCTGGAGCCCTCATCAAGAACATCATCAAGACAGGAAACTAAAATCCATGGGAGAAGCTGCTGCACACTACTGCTCATTGGCCTTTCCAAAACAGCAGTAATGCAGGAAGCTAAAACGGGCACGTACCAAACCACGTATAGAACTGAAACACTGTGTTGTACACCACTCCCACAGCCACCTCCAGATGGAGAAGGAACCATCAGGATCCTCTGCAAATGTGAAGTCATACACTAAACGAGACATTACAGTACTCCACACACCAGGAAATTTACTTCAAATTGCATTACGTTCCCAAATAAAGCAATTTGTTGTTGGAATACAATCATCTGATGACGCATCCTTAATGTGGGTTCCATGCACATCCGTTACCAAGAATTGTCTGGGAACATGGTGAGGAAAGCAGTAAACACGAAGCTGATCTTTTTCTGCCAGTAGGAAGAAGTGAGGGATGAGGGTCTGTTAGCAATACAAACTCAGTTCAGGAAGTCCTTCATACAACAGATGAAGAGAGAGACTAGTAAAGCTGACCAAGGGTACCACAGAATTTTTAGGTATGAGTCTGAAGAAGCATCATGCTTGTTTTGGCACCTCATTGGAATGCTCATAACAATTTTAAGCATGGACAGAAATTCATAAATTCATTTCATGATGGCTCCAGAAAAGCATTAACAAACTCTAACCTTTTGTAGCAGATCAGTCAATGTTTCCTCTGGACTTTAATATCTGATCCTAATTTGAAATACCTATTAGCTGTGATATCTAGAGAAACTTTATACAGATCACTCAGAAAACAAATAGGCAAATACAGGAATATCTTGTGCCACTTCTTTAACCTTTCCATTGCTGAGTGTTTAACACTCTGCATGTTAACCATCACCAGTCTCACAGATAAGACCTGAGTTTGATGGATGGTAAAGCCATTTTCCCCAGAAGTACTAAGACAAGAAGAGATGATGCACACAGGACTTAAGTACTTTATTTACATCATATATACTGTCAGAGTGTGTTGAAATCTTATCAGCTTTCTCACTGTCTCCTTAACACCTGTACGCTCATCTTTGTCAACATCATCTTCAAGTTAATCTAAAGCAATTAAGAACGAAGGACAGAATCACTAGGAAACAATTGTGCACTTGGTGTCACAAATTAAGAAGCTGCAAACTGTAAGAATTGTGATGCACTCCAAAAGGCCAACATCTCTACTTTTAACAGTCCTCATGAGCTTGCATTTGCCTCTCTATCTTTCACTTCTTTACTTGTCCCTGTATATTTCAATTTTGTGCACTTAGTATCAAAAGGCATTTGCTCCCATCCGTTACACTAATTCTTATGAGAAAATGTGGGTTACAATCTGCTGTATTACTAACCACATTCTTCAGGAAGTCAAAAGCAGCAGACAGCAGTGTATGACTTTATAATTGTCCAGCTTCATTAACAGTAAGAGACGTCACTTTCAGAAACACTTTAGGGTTGTTGATAAGCCAAATGGAATAGACTGTACTGCAAATTTTGAAGGAACAATATCAGCAGCCGTTCACATTCATCTCAAACATTTACTTCACTGGCTTTCTTTCTCTATTTCCACATCCTTGTTAGCATTCCTATTTTAGGAGACTTGTGCTCTATACCCAACAGCACGCAAAGATGTTTTCTCCATATTGAAAAGAGAACCCTGGACCAATCCTCTTGCACTACTGATGGTTACCCTGCTCTTTGAACCCCATCTATAGGTAAAAAGGCCTACAAGACCCTGATGGTGGAGACCAGGGCAAAGGAAGATTCAGGTACCTCAGCCTTGTCCATATTTGCTGTCACTAAATAACCCGTCACAGTCAGAGCAAGCCTGTATTTCCCTGCTTCCTCTTTTTGCTTCTTTCAGTGCTGATACAGTGCTGCAAGTTTCTGTTGCCTTTGTGTCCCTTCCAGTCATGTTGGCTTTCTTAATACCATTTCCACATATGCAGGTAGTATTTTTATATCCTTGTCCTCATTTCTACCTCCTGCATGAGTCTTCTGCATTAGGCTCAGTTATGAGTTCCCTCCACACTGCTCTCCTTACATCTCTACTCATTTTCCCAAGCATTATTAAAATTATAATAGACTTGTATCAGCTGCAACAAATTTCAAGTCATCTCACAAGAATGTCCTGCATTCCTCTGTCTACCTTTAGACTTCAAAATCTCTTTGTGGAGTCAAGGGACAATACATCATGTGTGGAAAAAAAACACCTCTGTAGGGAAACGTCCAATAAACTACTGGGAAATTTCCAAAACAAAATTAGTTGAAAGGGGCATAAAACTTTGATCATTGCTTTCGATAGGATAAACTAGTAACTTTTTTACTATCTCATCAAATAGGAAACAACTGCAAAGAACTCCTGTAACACAAGACAGATTTACTGCAGGACAGCACAAGAAAAAGAGTATCAGTACTTTCTCTGACTTTTTCAGTGGAAGAACAACAAACATTTGAGAAGAACAGTAAGGAACTGCAAAGTAGGAGAGATTTCTCAGTGAGACCTAATAATTACTGAAAACTTCTACTAAGAAAAACAATGTATCCACTTTGACACTTAAGGTGGAATGGTGGCAATTTTGCAGTTTCTGTCATACAAGAACTATAAAAGCTCTCCTGGCTAAATCATGCTTTTAGCAATACATACATAAACAATTTACTAAATTTTCACTTTATAATTGGGAAGTATAATCTAGAACATTTTTGCTGGGACCTCATCCACAGCAGTATTACCCAGATAGGTGCTTTGAAAAGAAGTTATTTGCAGTAACCATCCTGTAACTAAAGAGAAGCAATATTTTTTTCTTTCCTTATTTGCAAACATGAATTATGCTGAAATAAAAGGTCAGCACACATGCAATTTCAGAGCAGTTCCACAAGGGAACTGCTTGGCTTGGAACAGCTATTGTAATAAAATTTTCCTATTCAAACTAGGAGCACTCCAAGCTAGGCTGGTTTTAAACAGCTAACAAATTTAAAAATGTATTTATTTATCAGAAGAGAATGTTAAAACTATAAGCAGGCCTGATGAATTATTTTAAGACATTGTTTGAAACAAAATTACACTTGTAAAAGATGCAGAAGAGTTAACAGGCTGATCCCAACTTGAAAAAGCAGTAAAATCAGCATAATGCACTGCTCATTGTTGCAAAATATGTTTCTGTATGAAAGATCTTGTCTGACTTACAAGATTCCTGTTCCTGCAGGCTATTCCCTGAAGAAACTGGAAGTCACAGAACTACCTTCACATAAAACAGCTTATGTATTAGTAGTAAGGAATGCCAGAATTGGCACAGTTCAGTCAAAATCCTTCAGAAGTCCTGTATTTACATCATAACTAACTGTAGACACATGCCAAAGAACAGCAAACAGATAAAGGATTAGCACAAGTATTTCTTCTCAATATGTCAATTCCCAAAGGCCCCTAATAATTCATTTAAGAAAAAAAAACCCTCATCTAATTAGAAACAAGTACAGACTCTAAGTTAGATCGTGGAATTGTGGTATTTGAAGATTCACACTTCAAAGCCAGATAAACTGACCTTACATAGGTCACTGCTTACACTACTATATTCATGAATTGCAGTAAAGTGAACCAAAATAGAGCCAGTTTGTATCTTCAAATTAAAAAAGTTCTAAACAACAGAGATCCGAGGAGTTTTCAAGAACTCCACAGCCATTTTCTCTCCAGATTCTGAAAAATATCTCCCTGGGCTGTCTGCTGTAATACTTTTGCCCTTCATTTTCTTGAAAACCTTGTTACTTTTGCACTGTCCCTCCTGGACAACATACAAAAATCTGTATGGTTTAATTAAATACAGGTTTTCTAAGAAAGATAATTGCCAATCAGAAGACAAAAAGGACCCTACCAGTAAGCAACAAAACTAGTGGGGAAAACCAAAACAAACTAAAAGAAAAAACTGTGGAGAGGGAGGAAAGAACAACAAAGAAACAAACAAACAAAAAAAATAGAATAACAACTTCATTCACATCGTTCTACAAATGCATATTCTGTGTACACTCCCCATTGCAAACAATAAAATTAGTACCTTCGTGTAAATTGCATTTATTATTGCTTCCATATTAAAAATCTGTAGAGCTAAAATGTAGGATCAGAATTATTAGACCTGTAATTTTATTTTAATTCATACAAAACCTGCACATAGACAGAGTGAAAATGCCATCCTTCCAATCACAGAAGCCTTCAGGACCAAAAAAGTACAGCTGTTGTGAACCACAGAGTCTATCACAGAAAAGAAACGTTACGACACTAAACGCAGCAAGATTTATATTATGCCTGGTAAATGCTAAACAGCTAATTAATGTCAGCCTCACTTTGCTGCTTGTCTGAAACAGACACCAGAACAGTGAAGGCATGATTTGACAGGACCAAAGGATGGCAAAAAGGAAAACAGTTACACCCAAAACAAAATCCAGTAAATGTCAGATATCAAAGCAAACAAAGAAAAACCAAAACCAGAAGACTGGAAAATATAAAAACAAGCTCTCCCCAACCAGCACTGAAGCTATGCTTTAGTTGCATCCCCTTTTACAAATGTGGATAGAAATGTATTTTTCCATCTCCTTGAAATGCAAAGAAGGGACAGGGAGAAAGAAATTTTCAAGTTGAACTTAGCACTGGGTTTTCCTCTTTGTTCAGTACAATCTTGAGCCTCCTTCACTTAAAACTGGCTTTTTGCCAACACAATGTAGGCTACATTGAATGAGTTGAAGTAGCTTCAATTTCAGTTCCCCTGATAGGGAAAGGTCAAGGAAGCTCTGGACAGCACCTGAAATTAAAGACCAAGAGCCCAGTCTCAAATTGGATGCTTTGCATCCACTGGATTCTTCTCCTTACCCCAGGAGCCAGAACTACACAGTAGCTTCCCACTGCTGTCAACTTCTTAACAGAAAAATTACCATCCTGACTGTTTAGCTTAACAGAATATACACTTTATACATACTCAATCTCAGGCTGTCATCTCAGATCAAGAAATCTTCCTCCTTAGCAACAAAAAGTGGTCTAGTGTCAAAATATCAAACATGATCTTTATTCCAAACAGTAAAAAAAGAAATAAATGTAACGTTCATCTGTGAGCCAATCACATGGAAACATCCAACAGAAGAGTCTCTGTTAAATATTGCAAACTATACCCCCCTGTTTAAACATTGAAAATTGCATTAACAAAAGACTGAGCAAAAGTACTCTATAAATGTACACCTGAAAGTTCACCTAAAAAACTCATTGTGAATTTCATTACTTCTTAGATCAGTTTCCCCACAATGCCTCAACTTCAATTAACACTATGAAGTACAAGTAAAGCGCAGCTCGTGTTTTTATAATGTATTGGAAGAATTTTTCTACAAAGGTGACACTGAAGTTTGGATGTAACTAAGTTGATGACTCCTAAAAACCTGAAACAGATTCTAAGAATGACTTCCCTAAAAAAACCCCCAAAAAAAAAAACAAAAAAAAACAAACACCAAAACAACCAAAACCAACCAAACAAAAAAACCCAAAAAACAAAAAAACCCACCACAATTCATTTTTCCATACCTCTAGGCAGATATTTTGTTGTCTGGTTAGTTTTCTAAAATTTATTCTAAATCTCATGGCCACTTTTGTAGTGCAGACATTTAATTTTTGTGATATCCTTAACATACAAAAGGTGTTAACTAGCCAAACTACTTTTCTTCCTCTTGCCTCCTTTTACTATAGTTCTAATGTGTTTGGTCGAGGCACTGCAATACCACCTTGCTATCCCTTAAAAATACAGATCACAAAGCATTTGTATATTACGCACTGCAACACTGAGAATTACAGCATTATTGAACAAATGTTGTTTATATAATATTCCCAGTCTGGACAGGTTCTTTTTGCACTTTAGTAATACAGTTCTAAAAACAAAACTGAAATACTGAATTGGGAAAAAATAGAACACCTATCTGGGAATGGCAGAAAAACCCTGAAACAGTGAAGAAAAACTGGAAATCTGAAGGTGCCCTCTGAGTTCTGTCACCAGCAGAGTCCTCAATTTTCTCAACAGACTCTGTATTAGGATACAGAAATAACTTACATGATATGATATTTATGTGAAGAATAAGAAGAAATTCTCATATGGCAGTCAAAGGAAAATCATTAGAAGTGGAAGAGGCCATTTGAATGTGTAAAATTTACTGAGAAATATTTTGTAATTAGTACCAAAAAATATCTAAAAAGAGGAAAAATTAAAACATTTCAATTGCTCAGAACACAAGTGCAGTAGGAAATGAATCCCAAAACAGAAGAGGCAGAGGGAACACGGGAAACAGAAAATATTCAAGCTAAATTAAGACTTCTAAGCAGTTTCTAATTCTACATTCCAGGAAAAAAAAAAAATAATTAACTTGATGTACAGAAGTAGAAATAAATAAGAACTGAAGAAAGGCACAAGCACAAAATACAGGAGTAGAGAAGAGAGAGAGAAGACAGGTGAGGAAAAACAAGCAGCAAACACTACTTAAAAAAGCATTTTTCTTCTCCTTGCTGAATATGTAAAAAGGTCATTTAAGAAAAGCAACTGGCAAATTGGAAGGAAAAAAAAGCATAACTCAATTAACAGAGAGTCACAGAAATCCTAATTGGCAACATTTGTTCCCTACAAAGAAAATGATAGTGCAAAATTCAGAACAGTTTATTGTGAATATTATTCAAAGAAGAAAAAGTAAAGACAGAATATGCCAGTAGGCTACAAACAAATCAACTGTGTAAACAAACAAACTTAAAGACCACATAGCACTTAACTGAAAATATCTCAGGAAACAAGACTGTCTCAAGGTACATTTTGAAAAAAACAAGGAAGAAAGCTTCCAACAGCAAAATATCAGCTCTAGGGCCATATTTGAGACATCTCCAGAAATCTGGTCAACAATAAACTAACTTCAAATGAATAAATGAATAAAATTTTATTTAAATTAAAACTAATTACATAAAATAACCATCTACGGAATTACCACATCAGTAAAGACTTACTTCTTCCAACAACCCTGACTGGAAAAAAAAAAAAAAAAAAGAAGAAACAAGATACAGCTTGCTAGAGATTTTGGTATAAATTTTTCTGGAGTCTATAAAAGGACGTGGTTTTGGCACAATAAGAAACTTCATACTAATTCAAGGGGGGTTATGAATATACTGAATACAGCAGTGAATAGATGTTGATATTGATGGGAAGACTACTGAAGTCAGACCTATCAATACCGTCTTAACTTTCAGTATTTACTTATGAAAAGTACTGACACCTAGGAAAAGGTAAATACAAACACTTTGCTTAAAAGTATTTTTAAAAAATGCCACTTCAATGTACTTCATAAAGCGAAACTGGAAAAAATACTTTATTAATCTTATGCAGAACATGCCACACGCCTGCACTGCACTTTCTGTTGCAAATCTAAACTGAAACAAAAAACAAACTAAAACAAATTTTTTGCTTGTATAATTTTTAATGTAATGAAGATTAAATGTCTTCATAAAACAGTCGGCTCCTATCAGTCAGCAAAACAGCCAATACCTAACACAGCTTACCAATGCAGTATCTTCCACCCAATTCAAGTATTTTAGATCTACTTTATAAAGTGGCTGATATAAAGTCAATCTGATACATATTGGGAAAGAAGAATGACTGCTGGTTATCTTACAACCAGTTTGACACTGTAGCTGGCTTTGAGCAAAGCCATTCCATGCTTCTGCAACTCACGTTTTAAGCCACCTAATGAAACCCCTGACTGCAGAGTAGTCTCTGGTAGGCAAGCTATTGTCTAGCAGCACAGCACGGTCAATAGACATCGTTAATTCCACAGACACGAGAGACCCATTAGCTTCAAGTTCTAGTTCTGTTTAGCGTTTAATTTCCCATTCCCATATGACTGCTGAAGTTCTGGTCACGCACGTTCAGCTGCCAAAAGTTTTGCTGAAGAACAGCATGCCATGTGAAGTGATATTAAAGGGTCTGAGCTATCTCCGAGCCCAGCAGCAGCCCCACAGGGCTGGCACACACATCCTGCAACTGCTGCAGCCGACAGCAGCTGGCCTCGCCTCTCACCTTCACTCCCCATCACCAGCTAAGACAAAGACGTCCCAACGGCAGAAGCACTCGGAGCAAAGGAAAACGATCCACGCCCGGAAGATGCCGTTCCGCTACCGCTTCTCTTTTATTCAGCCCTGGCAGTCGGAGCAGGGAAGCCCCGGCCCGGGCAGCGATGGCGCTCACGCCCCGGGGCGGGTGCCGGTCCCCGGGTCCCCCGGCACCACCCACGCCGCGGGGGAGAGGGGGGCCCCGGCCTCCGCACAGCCCTCCGGAGCTGCTCGGCAGCTCAGGCGGCTCCCGAGGAGCGCCCAGGGGCGGGCGGGCGGTGCGAAAGGCGCTGCCAGAGCGCACGGCGGGGAGGCGGCGGAGCCCGGGGAGGGAGCGCGGGGGGGACGCGGCCACCGAGGGCGTCCCGCCCGCCCTGTCCTGCCGCGCCCCCCGTGCCCTTGGCGGAGGCAGCGGCGGGGCCGTAGCGGCGGGGCCGCGATGGGCACCCCGGCCTCGCCCTCAGGGCGGTGAACG
>VXBX01001503.1:1574819-1666837 GCA_013400415.1 Scytalopus superciliaris | reverse complement strand
CATCGGCGCCGGCCCCCGCGCACGGCACGGCCCCCGGCAGGCCCCGCGCGCCCGGCGCGCGCAGCGCCGCCGCCGCAGGGCATCATGGGGGCTGTAGTCCGCGGGGGCGGCCGGGGGCGTGCCCGGGGAGCGGCGGTGTGTTCCTGCAGCACTGACCCGCTTCGGTTGGAAAAGCCCTCTGAGGTCATCGACTCCAACCCGTGACCCAACACCACCATGTCAGCCAGACCACGGCGCCGAGTGCCGGGTCCAGTCCTTCCTTAGACACCTCCAGGGACGGTGACTCCCCCACCTCCCTGGGCAGCCCATTCCAGTGTCTAGTCACCCTTTCTGCAAGAAATTCTTCCTCAACCTAAACCAGGTTTAAGACTGTGACCTCTTGTGCTGTCGCCTGGGAGAGCAGCCCCCCCGGCCCGTCCGCAGCCCCTGCCAGGGGGTGGTGGAGCAGCACAAGGTCACCCCTGAGCCTCCCCCAGCTCCCCCAGCTGCTCCTCACAGGATCTGTGCTCCACTCCCTTCACCACCTCCTGCCCTTCTCCGGACACGGGCCCACGGGGGGCAGGCTGGCCTCATCCCCTGGTGATGGAGCAAGGGTTGGACTGGATGATCCCCACGGTCTCCCCCAACACAGATGATTCTATGATTCCATCACCTGAAAACACGGAGTTTTTCAGCAAACAGCACGGCAGCATCTGGTGTCACACAGCCAACAGAGCACCGAAATGAACCTGCTGGGCGTGGGGAAGAAGCATTATGGAGGTCTCCTAGTGGGAAGAACGGGGCTGAAGAAGACCCGCTCTTACAAAGTCTTACAGAATGTTCTTCAATTTCTTTTCACACGTTGAAAATTAAAATCAGACACGTTTAAAACAGCTATGCTTATTCTGTTCGCTTTCTCGTGGGTATCTTTGGTTTTGCAAGACTCAGATAACCATCTGAAATTTTGTAACTAAGATGTATAATAGTAGGCTTGGCTGAGGTGTCTGGCACATCTTGGGAAGTGGGAAACTGTGTGAGATCTAATACTCTGCTGTGTTATAAAAAAGAGATAAAATGAAATCAGAAAGTGACTTGTGATGCAAGATCACAACAAATAAGCTGTCAGATCTTCAAATGTCTTTCCCTTGAGTGCATTTTCTCAAAGATAAATTATGAATACACTAGCACTGTGTTTAATTCTGACTTTGTACTTTCTTGTAAGCCAACAGAGTAAAAATGCTTCTGAAAGTTTTAGGTTTTGGATGGCTATAGAATTTGTATTTTTATTATCTTTTCCAGTCTTTATGTCTTGAAACACGCAAATGTTGAAGGAAAGAACAAAGATAATGTTCCTATGCGTACATTTTCACAACAAAGTTTCTCCTCCTTACATAAGCAATTTCACACTGCTTGTCAGAGGGCTAGGATTTTGTGATAAAAGCATAAAGATGGCTGAGCAAATTGAAACACTCAAAATTTAGTGTCTTCAGCACAGAGAGAAACGGTTAATGTGTGTAAAATTTTATGAAGAGGGCCCTGAATGATCTCTTGGTGAGGGGTTCTTGTCATAGCCATACAAACATGATTACCCAGTGGGTGTGCTCATTAGCTTTCAGCATGTCACAGCCAGCTGCTCTCAGATGTCATTAATACCTGAAGGCCATTTGGCATCTCCCTCTTCAGATTCCAGGGTAATAGCAAATATTTCCTGCATTGTACATCTGACACATCTAAAGGTTTGCTGTTTCCTGTCTAGCCTCATCCCCTCTCCCTCCTTGAGTCACTGAAAGGAAAATAAAAGAAGAAAAGGAAGAAAAGAGAAAGAGCATCCCAGTTGCAGAGGACCAGAGGATGCTGGCACTCAAAGTAGACAGATAACACCAGATTACTTCTCTGTGGGAATCTCTCTTATTCTACTGCTTTTATTTTGACATGACCTCATGGACACCACTGTGAAATGGAGAAGTGCATCCTGGTTTATATTTTAATTTAGGCCAGAAGTGGGACATCTCAGAAAAAATGTAAAACTGGAAAAGGGTCAGAGAGGGACAACAAGGATGATGAAAGGTGTGAAACAGCTTCTATATCAAGACCAACTAAGTAAGCCAGGAGCCTTCACTCTACAAAAGAAATGGCATGGGGTATCAAGGATCAGATGTCTCTGTAATCATTAGCAACCTGGAGTGGGTGGAAGAGCATCAGATTTCTTTCAGTGCAAGCATTTTGGGAAGATCTAATGAAAGTAGGAGCCAGCTCAGAACAAAACAAAGACAGTAGCCCCTCAGAGGTGGGTTGGTGACCCGTTGAGCTCCTTGCCAAAGGATGTTGTAGGCAGTAAAAGTTTAAATTGGTTCAGATGATGTATGGCCAAGTTTAAGAAAGACAAATGTAGTGCATGTATATAAATAGCTATGCAGGAATCAAATCTAGCCCTGGATGCTTCTGAGCTGACAATGGCTGGAAGCTGGGAGAGTAGCCTGCAGAACCACTGTATGTGCTCACCCTTTAGTCTGTCCCAGTATGACTATTCTTAGAATTTTATCAGTACAATATTTCAAGAAGCACAAAGAGGAAATATCACTTGCAGAACCAAGCTGAGATAACCTAGCCTGCCCAGCAGAAATGTCAAAAGGCCTATCAGGGGCTGAACATACAAACAGAGAAACACAATGCAGATGGAGGAAGTGAATTAATGAAGAAATGCAAGAACCCTGTACCAAAGAAGATATAAAGTTAAGAAACACCAGAATGCAAAGTTTAACACATTTTACATTTCTGGCTAAAAAGTGAGAGCTGGAAATACCTCTGCTATGAAGTGTCATGTCCTGCCCCAACTTACAAAATCCAAGAGTTACCTCAGCCCAGCTGAGGACTGTACCAAAGCAATAAATATTTTAACAAGCAATGGTTAGCTGTAGCTTTAACTTCATGGCTGACTTACGTGGTACAGAGCAAGAAACTCTAAGATCTGATAAAAGGCAGTAGTAGTCGGACTGGTTATTTAGTAGAAGTAAATTGACATGAGGACAGGAACTGCCACACTGAATCTAACCTGTTACCAATCTACTTCAGGACATTCTCTCTAAAACTGTCCAGCATCAGTCCTCTGGGGAAAACATGAAAATGCAAAAATAAGATCTTCTGATTCCAAAACTGTATATTAAATAATTTTGATATTGCTGTAAGATCTGAAGTAGACAGTTCAATATTTCTTCTGTCTTATGTTCCTGGAAATTAGATTGGTCTATTTAACATATAATAGGTTATTTGTCCTATCATGTTAAATTCTTGGCTCTAATGGCAACCTCTGACAGTAAATTTCATTATTTAATTGCAGCTAGTGCAAAAATCAATTTGGTATGAGTTTTATATTTGTCATCTTCTAATTTCATTGTAAGCCTCCTTGGTTTTATGTTTGAAGTCAGGAGAACAACATTTCCAGTATTTCTTCTCCATGATGTGAATTTGTTTTTAGTTCTGCATCATCATCTGCTTCCATATTTGCTGAGACACCCGAGTCTGTTTCTATTGGCATACTGACAGTAATGGACGAGTCATTTGCCATTTAATTAATTTATGCCAAAGAAACCACAAACTAGCTCCTCAGTAAAGCATATTTCCCTGGCATCTTATTTGCCTACAGAATTATTACCATACTGAAACATATCAAGTATGTAACATAGCATTTGTGCCACATACAGTCATACTGCTTTATACTGCACAAACACTATTAGCAAAATACTTCTGTAAATTATTCCATAGTAATGTCACCTTCAGAACCGTGCAATACAGCAACTATATGGGTCTGGCAGAGCCCAGTTTTTATGTGAAGCCAAATTGAATGGTGTTTCTGTGTTCTCAAGAGCAACCTCACCACAGATGTAACTGTAACAGTTTCTTGTACCAGACATCTGCAGAGCAAACACCATTGGAAGCTGACATAAATAAATTCCTGAAATCCCTTGACAGAATGACTCTCTGTTTGGATATTCTACACAGATTTCCCAAGCTGATGGATTCTAAACCATTCTCTCTTTTTTTTCAAGAAGAAACAGAAAACAGAGGTTTGAAATCCATAGTCCAGAGGTTTTGCTGAATTGGCAAAGCAAGCTCTCCTACATGCTGTAAGAAGGTCATAGTCCTGACAGGAATTCCTGAGGTACGAGGAACGTGTTACCTGTGCTGATACCCGGTCTCTGACAGAACAAAATTATCCTGGGGCAGAGGTGCAACTTTGCTGGACAATATGATGAACTAAGTAACTGAGACTTCCTTATAAACTCTTATTCTGTCCACTGGGAAGTTATTTATCTAAATTCATTGGATATTTGGGGTGTTGCACAACTTCTGGTAAAACAGACTTGAGGAACGGAAACCAGTTTCAAGGTAAGGAAGGGGAGGGCACAAAGTTTAAGAGGCATAGGGCAAATGCAGCAGTCAAACCTCATAAATCAGTAACAAAGCCCGAGCAGTCCGGTGTTTGTAAGACCGTAGCATTTCTGACAAGGCCAATAGAGGTAAAAACTTCGGCTGGAGTTTAAAGTAATCTCTGTATCGTTCTTAAATGCAGTCTAACAGTGCTCCCTGCCCCCTGCAATGGGTGTGGTCAGACTTCTTGAAATAATATACATAATAATTAACACTTGCTTCAAGTAAATGATTTCCCACAGTATATGAATGCCAGTCTTTTCATGTGAAACAGAACCGTAAGATGCACTTCAGCAAGTAAAGAGCATTCAGTTAATAGGACCACTTTAGTACTAGTCTGAAATAGAACTGCAAAATACAACATAGGTAAGGTAGGTCTTTTGTAAATGCTGTGTCCCTGAGCCTTGAGCTAAAAGATTTGGATTTCCTTTGCAAGTCAAGAAACATTCAAGGAAGGCAGAACAGGCAAGGCAGGCAGTTCTACATTCTGGGCAGTACATCTAAACACAACTACAGTTGAAATCTTATCTTCTTCCATTGCAGAGTCATTAATTTAATTTCACATTGTGAAAAGGCTCAACTATTCAGCAGCAATCAGAGTCTAAAACTCATTTTCCTGAAGCCAGGACCCTTACCTAGAGTTTGGAAAAATGAGTTGTGCATACGACATCAAAAGGTGTTCAAAAGAGAGCACAAACATCCAGCCTTGCTTCAAAACACAAACTCACAACGAGAGATACAAGCTCAGTGTCCAGTGGATCCAAGAGAGAGCTCATTTCCACATGTTCTCCACACAAGAGCACTGCAACTGCCCAGCTCTGTGACAGCAGTAGGAAGGGGCAGTAGAGAACATAAGGGTACCAAAGAGAGGGTAATCCCAGATTCCACTTCCAAGAAAATTTCTGTTTGTTCAACCACGTGCTATTTTAATATTACAAGTGCACAGACCAAATCCAGAAACCTCTGCAATCTTCGATTGAAATAGAGTGGATTCAGTATAACTAATATGAAGAAGTTTTGGGATTCTAGAAAGTCAAGTGCAACCCACTAAGTCATACCCTAGATTCTGATCTAAAGCTCTATTCCGTAAGAAGATATTTCTTATGCAGAAATTTGCTTCATTTAGCAAACAAAAGTGTATTCAAGTTAATGAATTTTCTTGATAAGATCCTGATTGTTGGAGGTTATGTAAGTTCTGGGCATAAGAGTAATTAAAAAAAACCTCATAAAACCCCCTGAAAAAAAAAAAAAAAACTACAGAGATTGTAGCTAACAATTGGTAAACTTACCTGGGTCTGTGATGGATTCTTCATAATTTAAGTCTTTCAGTCAGGGAGAGTAATGTGAAAGATATGCTGCAACAGAAAGAAACGTCACAGTTTGAATTAGCAGGCAGGCAGCACATGCTGTTCATGACACCAGAGTATCATGCTTTTGAAACAGAAACCAGCAACACAAACAGGGTATAGACCTCAAGCAACCAAACTCCACTGTGCATATCCTGACTTAGCACATGAACTGGGCCTGGTGAGGCTAAATATTTTCATGGCTGCTTATGGTCTATTGGAGACACCACATGACCCTCCACAGCAATTTCTTTATAGAAAGCAAGCTCACGGTACTGTGTTTGCCAGAGGCTGGTATGCCATTTCTCTCAAGTCAGGAAGCTCACACAATGACAAGAACAATTCCATGGTAATGAGACAGCATTAGTCAGGATCTTTGGGAGAGCCAGAGGAGACAACGCCTACCACTTCCTTACCAACCCTGTACCTGATGGGCTCCTGGACAATTTGTTAGCACGTAGAAATATCAGTGCTTATTAAACCTGCTGATTTAGAGGAATTAAGTAGGACCTGCGATTACAGATCTCCTATAGCTTGAATTTTATAATTGTGTTTTCTTATTAAAGCACACTGTAGGGTAAATTCTGGGGTTTTTTGTCTCCATGCCAAAGGCACTGCATTGTGTTTAATGAAGAAAATAATGTGTTTGGAACAGAGTTAATCACAATGGAAAAAAAATATCTGAAAAGTTAGTGAGAAAAGTTACATAAATGAAGAGGGAAGCATTACTTGCCACGCTTCACCAGTGTTTATTTCAAATACTAATTTGTTGACTGTGTTTGCAAAGAGAAGAAAAAGCAGAAGCTTAACAAAATTATGCAATTTCTTCCAGAGAGGATCAAACGTACTACAGTAACTTTTCCTCTCTGTGTTTTGGGAGATGTCTTTTCTGCAATATTGTGCCCATCTGCAGAAGAATACCAATAATAAATCAGATACAATCAAAACAGGTTTCATGTGTACAGATGATGGAAATGGGAGGCAACTGCAAATGAATGTGGTCTATTAAATGACACTTGAAAAAGAAGTAGCTGCAGTTTAAATGGCACTTCCTTAAACTAAATGTGTGCTAAGCCAGTGAATGAATTTAAAGAATCAAAGTTGTCTATGCTTAGGATGATCATCCAGCTAATTACCTGATCATTTCTTTTGGCTTCACAGTACCCACTTCAATTCAGTGCACAAGAGATCATGCCGAGCAGCTCACAGAATTTCCTGGTCACATTCCCAGAGCCCACATCTTGTATCTTTGCTATCTAAGATGTCATAGCATTCTATACACCCTTTATAAACTCAGAATTAACATCTTTCACTGACTTAGCAGTACTTGCGAGTGACCAGCACTTTAGCAAATCAGATATCAGTGTTCCAAAACAGACAGGTCCTTACAATCACTCACACAACTGGATATGCAGCTTAAAGATTGAATCAGCAAAGTGAACAGTAGGTGGACAAAAAAACCCCAAACAAACAAATTAACCAGCAATGCTTATTTAATGATGCTTTTATTTTACAGGATACAAATTTCTTTTCTTTTTAAGTACTCAACATGAATTAAAGTGCTTAAATTTTACAATTCTCCACCCCCTTTAGGACCAAATATACATATATTACAGAAAATATGTACAGTATCTTCCATTTTTTACATTCATATATTTATTGACCATAAAAATGACAAATTTGCACAACTTACAGTGGCATTTATATTTCACCTTTTTAATATTATTCACTTTCTGGCAAAACCAAAACAAATTTACACCTCTTCCTAATACTAGTAGTTTTGTTTTTTAAAAAAAAAAGTGGTTCTGCAATTAAAACCAGGAATGTTTCCATAATGAAGAGAAATAAACATGTATAGCCTGTAATTCTCATGTCAAACACTACAGCTGATCCAGCTCCCACTAAAATTAATGTATTAATCTGCTGTGAGGGCTGCAGAATAGAAAATTTACTGATAGAAAAAACAGTACTTCTATTGCAAACTGTTCTCTATATGCAACAAATCTGGCTTTTTAAAAATACGAGGGCACATACATGCAAAAAGCCTTTGATATAGTTCCCGCTTTTCTGAATGTTTCCACCATAAATAGTTAATGAATCTATGATGATGAACTATAAACAGAAGTAGATTGGTGTTATGCAGTGGCTGAAAACATGTTTTATTCAAAGAAATCTGCTTGGGGATTCTAACAGAGAAAAAAGCCCCATGTTTTACATTCATTTGTGCTGGAAAGAGGAAGGAGGGAAACAAAATGCCATACTTGAGTCTGGGAAGAAATTTAATTCCAAGGTTTCAAAGGAAGCCAATTGAATGCCTTACTGGAATTTGCATGTGTGTAAGAGGGGGTTTTTGTTTGCTTTTTTGAGACTGAAATAGTAAACATGCCACAACAGCAGACCTACTTCTGTAGATTTTCTTCTGCAAAGCATACTCAACACAGTCAATATATATTCTCTTTTGAATGCAGCACAGTGTAATTTTTGATTGTAAAATACTGCTTGAAAACAAGTCATCTGAATAATAGTCTCAAATATATAAATACACATATATACATATACACACATACATATACATATGTGTATGTACACACACATATGTAATCTTTAAGTTAATGTTATGTTCTGTGAAAGGAAAAGGATTTAGGAAACAATCTGACTAGCAGATTAAAACTCCTATCCAAGGAACATACTTCACTAAAGTCCCATGGGTCAGAACCAGCCAGGTAAATTCCTCACACCAACAGGGCCACAGACTAGAGAAAAAAACATTAACTCCATATATTTAATTTCAGATATCAAATAACAGCACACCACAGATTAAGAATGATGCCCATTTCACCTATAGATTTATCTTAGGGACACTCAACTTTGCCACAAAATTATTTTTCTCCAATGATTTACTTTAAGGTACAGGTTTCCAACTGTTTACATTCACCCTTACATCAATTACCTCCAACTGAAACCCATCTGAATTTCACCTGAGCACTGTGGCTCCAGATGAGAGTCAGCAGCCACCAAACTGGTGAGTGTCTTACCTTCCACAAGCTATTATACTGAAGGTATAATAGCTCTGGAAGGTCTATGCTAGTTTATACCAGCTAAAGATCTCTAAACAGATTGATGGAGAAAGCCCCTTTGTTATTGCTTAGAATTATTTCTATGTGGAATGTGTATTTCTTTCCTGAAAGTCTTTCCTTCAGTGTAAGGGACCACTACCCTCTGTTAATTTTATTTAATCTTGTCTTGAAATGAAAAGCTGACCATTTTTTATATGAGTTATGTGGTGATGAACCAAAACAACCTGTCAAGTTTTCCCTAATCTTTCACACTTGGTTGGGGTTTTTTGTGGGGCTGTTTCTGGGTTGGGTTTTTTTTTTTTTGTTTGGTTGGTTGGTTTTGGTTTTTTGGGGTTTTTTTTTGGGGGGAGGGCAGGGGAATGGGGAAGGAGGAGTGGTTGTTGGGTTTATATATGTATATATTTTTTTCTTTCTGATTCCACTTGGAACTCTTTAGAACATACTTCTATAATCTCACCTACATTTTACTTAGGTGGTAGTGTATTTATTCTACATTTAATCAGTGCCTTGTCTTCATCCATGATTTGAAAACATGATGAATAAAAATCCTCTTTTCAATGAAAGGGAGTTGGAATCTTTGAGAAGATTTATAAAGCACTTTGAGACTTTTTGCATAAAAAGGTACCACTATATGCAATTAAAGTGGTTTAATATTCTACTCCAAATAGAAGAGAATGTTTTGTATTCTCAATATCTATTTTGCACATATAAGTTATATACATTTTAGAATAAACAAAACTACTGAGTGTAAAGGGATTTGAAAGTACTAGATTATCTAGGTTTTATAGCAGCTCTTCAACCAAGCAGGAGTACCTGATTCCAAAAAAGAATGTTTAGAGGGTTTGGAGGGATGGCGCAGACATGCAGATGTCATGATACGCTATTTTCCCATGATGGGAGGGAAAAATAAGTAATTTCAAAAAATATATTACTATGCTCCAAAAAATATTAATGATAAAATTAAGCCATTGTTCTGGTTGCACACAGATAATACCACACAAATAACTTTTGATCTGCTTTAAATTGCACAGAAGACCGATCACTTTTAAAGTGAGAAACAAGCATTTCTTGAACACAAGAATTGCACAGCTTAAATAATTCAGCAGAGCCATTCACATACATTCATGTATTATGAATGAATGCTGAGTTACAGTTTATTCCTTACACACACAACTCCATGCTAATAAATTTAATGCCTTTTTTCTTTTCCTGTAAGAATTGAACAACTGAAGTGGGAACAGTTTCTACCTTGCTAGAATGATGGGTTTAATTTTACTGCTTTGGTCATAATACTTAAACCAGCAGTTATGACTTTAAATTTGTTCCCCTGCAGTCATAATTTACAATTTAAAGTTTTGGATGCTGTAGGAGGGCTTGTCTGTGGATAATGAAGAAAACAGGGTGGTTAAATGCAGAAGCAATTTCTCCATCTTTTGATGCCCTTTAATATCAGCAGTACATACTTTTTCTACAAAATACACTCAGAACCATATATTTGAGTGCCAAGGCATTCCGACTTGGAAAAGAGCAATTCTGACCAAGCTACTGATTATGAGAACATGAAATAGTTTTCATGAGGGTAAATAAAATATTCTGTGCTATATAAATTTTAACGGCTGAGAGCAAACATGAGGCTAACATCCAAATATATAACTCCCAATGCTAACTTAATTTCAAATTGTTTATGGCCAAATGCAGGGCTTCATTTGGGAGATGCTGCAATCATTCAAGCAGCTTCAGCTACTCAATACCACTATAACAACAAGGCAGCAGAGAAACTGCTGCTTCTAATCATTTTCCTAATCATTTATCTGGAATAGCGTTTCCTACTTGGCTTAGCATTCAGTTTTCAGGATCTTAGAAGACAAAATGCACAACACAACACCAAGTTGGGTGGGATGTTGTTTCTGCTGGAGGATAGGAAGGCGCTTCAGTGGGACCTGGACAGGCTGGATCAATAGGTCAAGCCATTTCTATGAGATTCAACAAGGCAAAGTGTCAGGTCCTATGCTTGGGTAACAACAACTCCCATGTAGCACTACAGGTTTGGAGAAGACTGGCTGGAAAGCTGCCTGGCAGAAAAGACCTGGTGTGCTGGTCAACAGCTGCTGAACATGAGCCAGCAGTGTGCCCAGGTGGCCAAGAAGGCCAGTGGTATCCTGGCTTGTATCAGAAGTAATGCAGACAGCAGGACTAGGGCAGTGATTGTCCCCATGTACTCGGCACTGGTGAGCCCACACCTCAAATCCTGTGTTCAGTTTTGGGCTACTCAAGACAAGAAAGACATTGAGGTGCTGGAACAAGCCCAGAAAAGGGCAATGGAGGTGGTCAAGGGTCTGGAGCACAAGTCTGATGAGAAGTGACCGAGGGAAGGGAGGTTGTTTAGTCTGGAGGAAAGGAGGCTCCTGGGGGTCCTTACTGCTCTCTACAACTACCTAAAAGAAGATTATAGCCAAGTAGGGGCCTGTCTCTTCTCCCACAAAATTAGCGATAGGACAAGAGAAAATGGCAAGTTGCACCAGGGGAGGTTAAACTGGATATTAGGAAGTATTTCTTCATCAAACAGGTGGTCAAGCATTGGAACAGACTGCCCAGGGAAGGGGTTAAGTCACCATCCCAGTAGGTATTTAAAAGATGTGGCACTTAAGGACATGGTTTAGTAGTGGACTTGGCAGTGCTGAGTAATGGCTGGACTTGATGATCTTAGAGGTCTTTTTCCAACCTAATCAATTCTATGATTCTATGATTATAGTCATAATATCATATTATTTTCAATATAGCTCAGTCCATCTTATCTGGGAACTCTTCTAAGGCAACTTCTTCCCTTACACTCTACAACTTGACTATGGGAAACAGTTTATATACATTGGGATGTGGTAAGACAACTCTCCATATCCCACAATTGCACTTGAGGCTCTTGTAGAAGATACCCACTTTTGGGTGATGACCATGAAAGAAAGATAGTCACTGAGAGTTCTTGCTTACCTGAATGTTCCCCCATCCCTTGCCAAGGTGTACACAAGATGACACATATTAGCTAGGGAGATCTCGGCAAAGATCTGATGGTACTCACCAACATGAATCAAAACAGGCTTGAGCTGCCTATTAATAGAGGTAAACACAGCCGACAGTAGAAGTAACTTTAAATCTCTTAGAGAATTACAGAAGAGCTTGCACATCAGATAGAAGTAATACCAGGGTTTGTACAGAATAATCTGCACCCAAGGAAGAATTCAGAACTGACATGCAAAAAGTCAGCTGGAGAGTTAGTACTCTACAATACCATGTCCTGATCACTACTAACACTGGTGTAAAGCTTTGAAATCTAAAGGCTATGGCAGATTTTGGATTTGTGCAGGTGAGAGCAAAATCCTAAGTTGCATGACATTCTTCTTATGAAGGAATGATAGACACTGCATGCTCATGTACAGTTGACACTAAAAATTTAACAATCCCTTATTAAAAGCAAAATTAGTTGGGGTTTTTTCCTCTATAGTGTCACAGAAAGAGTAAAGTGGGAGTTGTAGTTATTGAATACTTTGTTTGGCGAACTTATTAAAAAAAAAGCAACAATTTAAATCTGCCCTCATGTTACTAACAAAACTGGTCTTGAACCTGAGCTCTTCAGCTTGACAGGATTTAAAATACAGTTTGCAGGTATTTGAGAAGGAAGACTCCTGAATGTTCTTACAAGTTGATTGTAGAAGTTACATATTTTCCCTCCTTTAAGGGTTCAGAAAAGGAAAGACAGCAGTGATTTTAATTGTCTACTTGACAGTCAATCACTATCTCTGAGTTCGTCATATTCCATCCAAGGATATTACAGCAAAAATTTTACAGTGGTCATTTGCCTCTGTGTATAAAAACCCTAATGGAAGGGAGGGTAGTTCATAAGGAATATTGTAAAGCTAATGAGTCCTTATTCCCAGAAGCAAAAACCAAATAATGTTAGTTAAAACAACTTGAGATTTGCAAGTTCAGACTTCATAATAAATTTTTATAGAACAGGCTCCCCTTTACAACAATAATCCTTGAAGATTGTTGTCATAAATAAGCATTACAGGATCTAATCTTCTGCAAAAATTAAAAAAACTTAAGTTCAAAATGTTCTTTTGTTCAGTTACCATAATAGCAAAATTACACATTCCCAGCAGGTTATTAGAATCTGTTGCTTTTCTCAAACCACATATTGCATTTGAGTAACAAACTACTGCACTCTTAAAAGCTACCAGTGATAGGACACTGAAGAAAAGCGACTACTCATTTAAACACAACTGGAACTCATATGTCCATTGCATGCCACTTACATTACTGCTATTTTTTTGATGCATAAAAATATCTAGATCATTAAGTGTCAGCTATTAAAACAAATCACTGAACAGCATTTTTCAATTTAGGACTGTGTTTAATTTCAGATAGAAAACATGCTTTTTTAAAATAAATTATTCACTAATAAGAACCCAGTATCATGAAATCAAAGCACAAATCAAGTATTGTACATTTTTAATACTGTACATATATTATATATAGTTTTCTCATATTTTAGGCATTTATATCTAAATTGAAAATCATTAGATTTTTTTCCTTGATAAATTGAAACCTTAAAAGCCAATATACCTCTGAAAGCAATTTGTGTTACTTTAATTAAAAAGAGACAAGTGAATACAACATATGTACAGATCTGTGGAAATCAATCTATAAACTACATACATTAAACCAAACTGTCCCTGCATATTTAAGTACAGCTCTATTTTGGCAATGTGGAGGTATATCTTTTATCCTGTTGCAAGTCCTAACATGTAAGTAGGAAGCTTAAAATTTTTGCATTCTTAATGAAAGTAGCAAATGTTAAGTGAAGAGCAACTGGATTTAAAAAAAAAAATTGCATTATGACAAACAAGTAGTACAGTAAAGTTAGTAGGTACTTTTAATAGCATTCACATTTTTTTAAAAAGTCTCTGAAATGGACCTGTACATCTCTTTTATTGACAGAACATAAATATAAGAAAAAGATCCCTAAAAAGACCAGAATTTTTCCCAAACATAAAGTGCCAAGATGTGTATGGTAGTAAGAAGTTTCTTTTTTGTTTGTTTGTTTCTTTTTCTTTTTTTCCTCTTTTTCTTGATTGAGCAAAGAAAGGTTAACACAAAGGTTAACCACAAATTCAATTGAAATCTTTTAAAAATGACATGTGTTCTTGAGTTTCAGCATTCAGATCTTTTAGAAGATTAAGGCTGCTCTTCTAAATTCACTTGCAGTTCATTTTGACATTCTGGTGTCTCACCTTTGACAGCTAAATGGATAACTTTTAGCCATTTCTGTTTCAGTTCCTCATTGTCAGCAGCAAAGCTGTGCACAGACTTAGACTGGGTCAGTTTGAAGCTGTGGGGCAGGTCAGCACTTCTTGGAGTGTCATCCACTGTATAGCCCAGAAGGGGAATTGTGGCCAGAGCTTTAACATCCTAACAAGAAGAAGTTTTTGATTAAGAACAGACAACTAATCTGCCCACTACCTCCCACTTACTATACGGGCTGGTGAAAACCCTTGGATCTTTCCTCCATTCCCAAGCTATTTGACTTCTCTTCCTCAGATGTCAGTGACAATAATGACTAAAATCTTTTCTATTTTCTCTGCACATACCTGTGGAGCACCATACATGTAGAGCACAAGAGCTTCCTGTTTAGGTATAACACACCATGCTTTCTGCCAGGGCTTTGACTTTTCCATGTACTGAAGAAAGCTACATATGACACTGTTTCCAGAGACTTCTGCAGATTCAATCTAGGAGATAGTATAAAGCATAAAAAGGAAAATAAACTTCCCTTCAATAAAGACTAAAAACATACAGAACAGAAAAGCAGAAATTTATCACCATTCATATAACATCTTGGCTAGTATCTACAAAAGAACTTCAGGAAATACCCAAGAAAGATCACGAAGGACTGGATTTATGGAGAATATATGTATTAAAGACGTACAATCACAACACATATTCCCTTAATGTGTAATCTGTTCCTTTTTTCATCAGTAATTTTGGAGCATAGACTTCTAGATCTCTCTAAATTTCATTTGGCTGCCACAACTAGCCTTGCTCTGTATAAGAGCATCTACCACATCTCACTTCCAGAATAACATCATATTAGGCAGTGGAGTGCCACTAACTATCCAACATGACAATTAGCCTATTTTTGCAGTCAAAACATTACAACAGGATCAGATTCAAACACATTTCTACGAATAATATAAGCATGCAAGCGCTAATCCTAGAGAAAATATTAGGTTAATTGCTTAAAATCTGAAGACAGAGTGACATGCTACTCAGGTTAAATAGTGAACCTGAGATAATCAGAAAGAACACGGAATGATTGTGTATTAAAATCTTGCATTAAGTTTTTTTTTTGTCTCCCAGCAGCAATGCTGTCTCAATGTGCAACACCGTACCAACCACTCTGTTGCCAAGAGATCCAGCTTGCAGAGAAACATTTCTGAGAGACTCTAACTCCTTCAACTACCTTAGAAAAGGCATCATGCCGTGAAACAGCAGTATCTTGACTCTAAGGGAAGCTAGTGGAGTTCTGTGCTCCTCACTCTGTCTTTCTGACAAGAGTACAGTCAATCCATGTTGCTTGAATACACTCAAGAACTGTATATGGAATTACAATCTGTATCTTAATTTTGCCCTCTTTTCTTGTTGGTATTTAGCTCAAGGGTCAATTATTAATTCCTAAGATATGTGTCTTGACAAAGTTAGGATGCTCTTTTTCTAATTTATGTCAGGCATTTTAAAAAGGGTTTTAAAGGGGCATTTAAGAAAGATTAATTGTAATTCTAAAATGCCTCATTCTCCCCTGATCATAACAGAAACATGATTCTTTATTGTCTGATTGAGAATTTGAATTTTTTGATGTCAAAAGCTGAGAGCAACCTGACAGCTTAAAGGCATATTGTATACACTCATCAAAACCATCTTACTACTCAGTCTGAGGAACAAAATTCTTCCCCATTCCCAGTTCTTTCAGTCTGGGTATATGTTTTCAAGAATCACTGTAGAAGCTGTAGGTGTTGTTGCTATGAAAGCTTTAATGCAGAAGAAGAAAACGGAAGATTTATAAGGAAAGGTAATGCTTTATCAAAGGAGCTGATGTAACTGAAATCAGCAAACAACCTCCAAGGTTCGTAATTTCCCCCTTAAAAAGCAGTCATAAGAAATGAAGCACTATTGCAAAGGTCAGTGCTGAAACCCAAAATCTATTGAATGGGATGAATTGGATCCACACGCTTTTTATTGCTCAAACAAAAAATAGGCCTTGCAAGAATGTTACCATTTTTCACCTACTGATGAGCCAAAATGATAGCAGCTATACATATATAGTATTTTTTTAATTACATACCTCCAAGATGCCTTTCTTCTTCTTCTCTTCACTGTCTGTACAACCAATTATAACATGATAGCAGTCCTTACAGACTTTGTTCAATTTATTGCCATCATATTCAAGATGTGCCTTGTAATCAGAACATTTCCAGCAAACCACCTTAGAAGCAAAAAAATATAACATCCAAATAAAATTTAAGTATTTATAAAACTTTATGGAAATGTAATTTAATTAAAAATTAGTATTATTCTACTTTGTACATTTTTTAATTACACAGAACAAGAAAGATAATGCCTTTATAATGCGTCAAAAGTAGCTTAATTGAAAATAATGATTTCTCCAAATTCGTGCCACCACTTCTTAACTAGAAGTGCTTTTTACTATTTACCTGGTGGAAATTTTGTACTTTGCATAAAATCACATTAGGCTTTCAATTACTTCTGTAGGTTAAAGATATGTATAGAATCAGAATATAGCACCAGTTTCTTTAGATCCCAACCTGAAAAGGTACATCTACCATTTGGTTTTCCACATAACCTCAGAAATTAGTTGAATGAATGAAACCTACAATTGAGATGCCTTTTTAATGATTAAAAAAATCTGATAAAATCAGAAATGTCTAGTTGTTGAACCTGCTAATGAATATTAGTAGGTTAAAATTTATACATATATATAATTTACAGTTTTAGAATCTATTCATAAGTACACAGAATAAATAAGCCAATATCACACTGATTTTTCCTGATTTTTCACTATATATATATATAACTGACATGCAAGAGAGATCTGACAGAAGTTTTTTCATCAGAAGTATTTTTCCACTGAATTGTTCTTTCAAGTGAAAAAAGGCAGTTCTGAATAAAAAATGTGAGTGTAGTTATTTCAAGAAAGAAAGGCAGACAAATGGACTTGAACCACTCAAACACCTGAAAAAAAATTTATTGAGGACCAGGGCTTTGCAGTACCAAACTAGATCACTCCCTTCAGCTAGTAGCTCTAGAGAATACTAGTCAAGTATTCCCAATTAGTCTCTGGAAAACCATCATTGACCCAAATTAACTCCCATGAAAAAAATGTTTTTAAATTAAAGTGCAAGGAGATGTGAGAGAACAGCAATAGAGGGAAGTAGTTAGGAGTCTAAAAAGGAGAAATAAAAAGGAAGGGTGTGGTTTTAAGAGTAACAAGAGTTTTAAACAGAACGATCTGGGGCAAAAAAACCCAAATTACAGTGGTACAATCAATAATTCAGAGCTTTTTAAAAAGCCTCTAGTGTCCTGCAAAGCATAAAAGCAGCGTTATGAACACAGTAAGTCTTCATACCACATAAAAACATTAGAAAGAAACCACACAAAATACCCTGTAACACAAATACAAAACCTGGGCTTGTACTACCCTCTGGTGGAGAAAGGCATAGCTGCTGGATGGCAAGAGAAGGAAGCACAGTATGTTTGCTCTTCTTTTGTTAACTCCTGGAAACTCTTAAGTCATGCCACTATTTGATGGTTGCTTTAAAGTTGGATATGCTACTGTAGCATCCTACACAGAAAGCAGCAGCAATACTCTCTCACCATCCTAAGATTCTCTCCTTCCCTGATGTGCATGTTCACACAGTTATATGCTGCACCCAGCTGGGAACAGCTCCAAGTTAACGCAAAGAAAAACTGCAGGGCTTCATGGTCCTCTTGCAAAGAGGAGAGAGGATGTAGCAGAATGGAAAGAGGAGACAGCCAGTGCTGTCCAGAATAATGCTGGATTATGCCAGTTTAATATGGTCTCGAAACTGTTTGCATTACTGGAGGCCCCTCAAAACTAACAATATCATATGTCCAGGGGCTTGGGACATTTTACACAAATGTACATCTTCCACTGCTCCAAATTACTTCCAAATTTAACATGCCAGCTAACGCAGACAGAGGGTCCTTTGTGTTATGCACAGCTGCTTCTTTCAGCTACAAGCACAGCAACAAACTCCACAGCAATGGAACAGACTGTCCAGAGAAACTCTGGATGCCTTATTCCTGGAAGCATTCAAGGCCAGGTTGGATGGGGCTCTGAGTAACCTGTCTAGTAGAAAGTGTCCCTGCCCACTGCAGGAAGGTTGGAACTAGACAATCTTTGAGGTCTCTCCCAACTCAAGCCTTTCTATGATTCTGTGATAACAAGGAGCCATGGGAAGTCAAGTAGGTGCTTGGAGACATTCCCAAGCCTGGGGACCAGCTACAGGTAGTAGGGTTTTGCACTCACATGTCCACATGCTCGGCAATGGTGCCTTCTCCTTGTCAGGGCATTAAAGGGCTCCTTGCACTTCATGCACATGGTTACTTCATTGTCCCGTATCCACCTCGGTGCTCTCTTCCCAAGCTCAGCGTTCTGAAGGGGGGCAGGAGGAGGATAAGAGAATTAAAAAATAGCTAGTAAAAAGTTGCACAATACTTGAAATAGAGAAAATAATTACTCTCTTCCTCTGGAAAGGAAATGGCAAAACATAGCTCAAGATGCATTTTGAAATCTATAAAAGAATTAACAAAGGACCTAGTCAAAAATCATGATGCATCACTGAAAGGGTGCTCTGTCATGTGTTTCAAGGAAGAAAGAGGCTTGTTTGTAAGATTCCACATTATGAAGAAAAACAATTACCATCAAGATGACTACTTTGTAATTACTCTGCTATAAGAATGATGAGCTTGAAAACAAAGTTCCCAATAAACTTTTTCCACTTACTGAAGAACAGAATGGGGACTAAGAAGGTTACAATGGAATAACAGCAACTTACAGAAACCTCAACAGGCATGTCTTCATATTCTTTAGCAATAGCGTTTCTGAAAGTTTCATTCCTCTGCTGAAAAGCTTCAATAGTACTCTGCAGCGCCTAAAGAAACAGTGGAGAAAATCCTCAGACATGTTAAATTTAAAACAGACTATGCATTTTGACAAGTTATCAATCAGCAGAGGGAAGGTACAGACAGAACATATGAGTATTACTTTTTTGATTGCTTCAATGAAAAAGTGTTTAAAAAATAAAGAACGTAGATGAATTTACCTTTATCCATTCTTCTTTGTCTTGTTCAGAACTAAAAGAAATATTTGACACGTTAGTCCAGGACTAATTCAGGAAACATTAGCTCACTATCAACAACTTCTTGCAAAAGCCAAGTGATTCTGAAGTAATTATTAAGAATTTAAACAATATTAATTGTTTACTGTCCAACTTTAAAAAAACTCAAACCGGAAGGCAAAAGCATGACCTTAGGCTTCACAAATTTGCAACCACTAAGCAGTGAATTCAAGTAGAAAGTTAAATGTAAATGCATTTAAAAGTAGTAATAGTATTTTCATTGTTAGACCATATTTTTTTAATTATTATTATTTTTAAAATGGGATAGAGAAGAAAAGAGAACACTGCAAAGTTCAGCATGTTTTTCTCCTCTCATTTCATGAGTTATAAGTTTACATATTAGCACACAGTTCTCCTGTGTACCTCTTAAATCTCATTCCCTCCCCAAAGTAATTTCCTTAATGCTTTTTTGTTGTTGCTACTATTGTCAACAGTGACAGGAAGACCAGCCAATTAAACTAAAGGAAAAGCATGTTTTAATATCCAAACAGCAGAAATGTCCCTTTTATGCATCAGACCAGATACAGATGAGTTAGCAATAAGTACAGATGAGATAAAGAGGCAAGTTGGAGATGAGAGAGGAAGTATATCCAACTCTGATTTTATATGACAGCTTTGCTTTTAAAATATATCAGAAGAACTTTGACATTCAAATCTTTGGAAAGGCATCTTATATCAACAGTAATAATACTATTTGAAACCAGTGTCTACTGCTAGTAAGAAAAGGTTTATCTGCAAACTTTAAGTTAGAAATATGAGAATTAACACTGCAGTGTATCTGGCTCTTTAAAAGTGGCCTCCTCCTTGGATACTGTGATGGGAAAAAAACCCTTATACAGCCATGCAGTATTCGTCACACAAAATTTTGTTTTTCCATGGATTGCTCTGAAGGATGTGAAAGAGCTTTTACAACATATCAACAAAAACAGCTCCTCGTGTTGTTTTGCAGTATTAGCAAAATTTTCAAGCAAGAAAAGTCCTAAACAAGTGCTTCCCCTTCCTACCTACCCTCTGCATACAAGGCAGATGAAACCTGTCCGAATAGCCAAAATCATTGCTCCTACCTGCTTACAGTAAACACCAAAACCAGAGCTATTAAATAATGTACCAGATCAGCAACCTTTCAAAGAAATAATCTAATAGCTGTTTAAAAGCAGTAATTTAAAATGTACTCCAACAGCAGCCTGAAAAATAACTAGAAGTCTAATAGTAAAGAACACCGCACAAGTAAACTAAATTTTACCATGCTGTTAATACAAGCTCATGAATTAAGGACACTAAGATATAGGGTAGCTACAATACTCATACATTAATAAAGATTATTCTAATATAATTGAATAAGATCTTTTTTGGTACTTATTCCTTCACACTTCTGTACAGACTTCAAGCCTTCTAACAATGATCATAAAACAAAAGTTGAAAACATTTGCTTCTCACAACTAAAATAAACTAATGCAATAAACTTTCAATTACTGATAACACAGGAAAGTTAACAAAATAAACTTACTTGGTTGTATAGTTTTTCTTCCAATTAAAACATGGTTCACTAACAGTACAGCAAGAGGCCATCTTTCACCATTGAAATGGGTATATGGTATAACAACTTGCAAAATACTTAGCACATCATACAGCAATTTATAGTACATGTGACTGATGGCCAAAAACATGCCCCAGAAGTCTTGCAGACCTTAGTGCAAAGTTTTTTTTTCCTGTAAGTTTTCAAAGTATCTATTTAATTTCAAATTTAATCATAATATAGGTAAATATCTACATGCTGTTACCTTTTCATATTCACTGCTGTAACTGTCACTAAATTTTGCAAGTTTTTTTTTTTTCCATAAAGGAAAGTAGCTGGCAAGCTCATTGGCTAGCAAGCTATGGTTTGTCCCTAAATCCATGGTGCCAACACAGAATTGTATCAACCATGGATATCTTCCTACTTATTTAATCTTCACCTCTCTCCAATGAAATCCTGACTGCTAGGAATAGGATCTTTAAGCAAGTCCAAAAGGAAAGGTGGAGCATCCCACTTTATTTGAAGTTGGGCAGTCTAGACAGAAAAGATTCAATCTAAGCAACACAAAAAGTTAATGAGAAGGTAACTCAGCAAGAGGAGGATACAAGCACTAATAAGAAAAGCAGAAGTGCCCATCAGAAGAGCGCAATTGGAGGAAAAGGACCCAAAGACTAAAAGGAGAACTTGCCTTCCCAGGAGGAGGTTGATACCTGGGACTGGAGGAAAACAAGTGGACTGAAAATGGGCCTGAGGAACAGAAGAAAGCAGATGCCCATCTCCTGCTGCAGAAAACTATGTTCTGTGGAGATAAACTCAGCAGGATGGAGAGTTCTGTTGGGTGGACCAGCCCTGAGGTGAACAGACTCATTTGCAGCAAGGTGGTTCATGTTCCAGAGGCACCAATGATTAACATACTCACTACTGTCCAAAAACTCTTCAATCGGACAGACTGCCTTGGCACTAGATAGGCACACTGCTTTCAGTTTTCCAGCCAACCCAGTCACAGCTATCTTAGCCATTTCTGTGAAGTCAGACAATGTGCTGTACTTTGTAGATGCATCTTCTACTCAGAGAGATTCTTGAACTGACAATTTATGACTTTTTAGCAGGTTATTTTCAAAACATTGCTATTATGATGACATCCACTGCATCTTTCTCCAGATATATTAGACCACTCTTTTGTATGTATATATTTAATCCTCCAAAAACAAGTTAAAAATACTGCTTACCTGGCCTGTAACTCCAGTGTTCGCTCTTTTCCAGACACTTGAAAAGTGTGTGGATACTCTTCATTATGGGTTTCTATAATCTTCATACCATCTATGCCAACTCTGGTCCGAACCGAGAACTTTGATCCCACCAGGCTGAATTTGGGAACGCAGTACAGCAACATATTGTTAAACTGTGGAAAAAGTAAACACATGGTTTTTAATTAAGAAAAATAGAGATAGAGCCACAATTTTTCCACTGAGAGCTGGAGAGTACTGCAAAGCTAGGCTTGGTGGGTGAGAAATCAGGCTCTTTGCTGATCAGTCAATACATTAGAGTGTTGGTCTTCTCATGTACGACAACTTCTTTTTTCTTATTTGTTTAGAAGTAAGATCAAAGGGCAGCTTCAGTGAATATAATAATAATTGCTCTGTATACGCAGCAGTCTTCATAGCATTTATTATCAAACTATATTCAGACTAGATATTACATACCACTGTAAAGCTTTTCTAAACAAAAACCCCACTCTTATGCCTCAATGCTGCAAAACCTACTCTGAACTGCAGTATAAGAACCCTTTTCTTCAGTGTATACATTTATATTTATCCTGTACCAAAACCATTTGGTTTTGTAGAAGTTGTAACTACTATTACTTGAGGACATTTTGTGTCTTTGATCCAAGACAGAAGATGATTCCTTAGAGTTTTTATTCCCTGAAACTCTTCCTATTGCAGGGGGGAAAAACAGTACATGAGCAGGACAAAGATATATTCCATTATTAAAGATAAGAGCTTTAAATAATGTTTAAATGTCTAAAGCCCCAGCCTAGAAGTTATTAAATCAGATCTACGGTGTTTAATTTTCTCATATTTTTCCCCTCACATTTTTCTCAAAATTAAATATTAAAAAGAAAAACTCACTCCAGTTAAATCCTATTTCATAGAAATCCCATCTAGCTTATTGCCTAGTCTGTATCACAGATACAGCACATTTGAACTTGTCACCTCTCATATGAAGAGAACATAATTTTAATCAGCTCTCTGGCCCCATTTGATGTTACTTTTCAATGATTTATCCTTTTGTTTGGAGCAAAGTTAAGCAGAAGTTGTGCCTCAACAACCCATTACCAGGCTTTATTACCCAGAAGACAGGCAATGCCAGAGGCCCATAAGCAAAAATATATTAGCAATTTTTAATGCATGGAAAGTGATTAACTCCATCAAACCTTTTCCAAGGGAATTGTAAGGGAGTATGGCTGCAGTTTGTGGGTTTCAAGACAGAACACAGGCACCTGATGACCTGCCATGGTAACAAGCTCCCACAGGACCATGAGCCTTACTGGGACCTCAACACACAATCTATCAGGACTAAAATCCTAAGCTCTACATTTCAGTTTAATAAGAATGTAAAAGTTCTAATGCTCTAGGACCTGCATTTATAATCAACAGCCACTTAAATGTTTTTCTGGAGGGACTTGGGAGATACCAGGAGAACACAGTGGATCTGCAAGGATGGCATGTGCCAGGGAGTCAGCAGTAAATGAAGCCCACTGAGCATGAGCCTGTTCAGCATGGAGTCACCCTGAGAAAATATTCTAAATCTGGTTGTGGACTGGCCAACGAGAGCTCTGAACCTGCAGGGACTGCAGTGAGCACAGAAAAAGGAGCCTGGCAAGTGATTCATTTTACCCTCTGTGAGCATTCATCTAGGCTTGATCCAGTGCAGGACCAAAACAAATCTCCCAGCACTGGAGCAATGCAGAGCACCTCCACAGCCATGGAGTGTACTCAGAAGAGCTTGTGTGGCAGGCAGTCAGTGACAGTGACTCCCATGGGCTGGGTCTGCCTCCCAGCTCAATGAGCTGAGCCCAGCAGTCAGCCCATGACCCCGGGCACCACAGCCCACATGGCTTTGCAGAGCAGCATATCCACCCTAGACATCAACTAGAGAGGACTTTCCTCTCTCTTCGGTAGTTCTTTCAAGTCTAGAAAGGTACACAGCCACTCCTGCAAACACAGGCCACAGTACTTACTAGGAAAAGATACCGTTCTTGAGCAGACGTATTGCGAGCAGCGAGTTTAAGGATCTGTCCTTCTTTTATCAGTTCATTTGAAGGGTTCACAATGTCTTCTTCTTCTCCCAGCATCTCATATATTTCTAACAACTTCTTTAGATTCTCCTGTTTGGTGAAAATACAGTTATTAAGACTTATTCATTGAAAGCACAGATATTTAAGCACATTTGAATTAAATGATGGGCACTTAAGTCTGGAGAATGCTAGCTTTGAAAAATATAAATACACCTGGTATGTGTAGTCTGACTAATAAACTTAGTTGATGAAGTCAGACATACTTTTAGACACGTTATATCCTTGGCAAATTTAAAAATGCAGTTATACATATGGCCTGCATTATTTCTTGCCCCAAACTTCTCACATATGAAAGAATACCTATTGTGCCTGCCCAGTAGGGTAGGGACACAGTAAGTGCTCTTTACAAACATTATCCTTGCACCAACAGAAACAGATGAAATAAGGTTAAGAGTTCAGCACAGTATTAGTTATTTGAGCCTGAGAGGAACTAAGTCTGTCCCATTTTCTACTTGAGGGAATTAAGACAATGCCAGACTTTGCCTATCATTCCCAGGAGCTGTATAAATACATTAAATAAGAGCAATCACTTAGCCCCAGGAAATCAATTTTTGCCATTTTAGAGAAGATTTGTAATTCATGCTCCTAGCTTCACCAAATACTCAAATACAATATGCTGAAAAGTAAACAGGAAAGCAAGGATCATTTACCATCTTCCTAATTGCACTATTTGAGTGACTTGCTGCAGTGGATATAATTTCCAGGGATTCTAGACAGAATAAAAAGAAAATAGTACAACTCAAAAACTGCATTTAAACATATTTATGTATTACATAAGAAGAAAAAAAAAAGGGTCATTCTACAAAAATGTTTGTTGTTTTTATGTAAATTGCAGCATACAATAAATTCCTTCAGTTTTCAAAAGAAAACAAGGCAAAGTGGAAAGCATAATAAAGTCAGCTACTAAATATAAATTATAATCTGGAAAGATCAGAAGATTATTACTGCAGATTAGTCTAGCACTTCAGCACTTAGAATCACATTTTTTGTGACAAGAACAGTCATGGTCTCTCCCTTCTTTTCTCAAAGCAGTTCAGAAAGTCAAATATATTTTTCAGTTGAAACAGCTCATCTTACAAGTGTTTACTGTAATAATACTAACAACTAAATATTGCAAAAGAAATTATCTGGCAAGTGATTTTGTACAATCCATGGAAATATCTTGAATACTTCTCGTGTAAATACAGAAAGGAAGAAATTTAAAAGTGGACTGTTCTTTTACCCTGCAGAAGCTTAAAAATACAGTGAGTCTAACTTCACTTTTTTACAAATAACAGTTATACATTCCAAATGTGCATAAAGCAAATCAAAATCTCAACAAAACAAAACAAAAAAAAGCCACCACAAGCCCTGATCATCTGCAAAGCAAACAAATCAAAACCTGTGTGCCATTCCAAAACTAAGGCAAAACTTCTGTGCACCAGGAGGAGAATGCAAAAGGCTTTATGGTTTTCCCATTAACTTCAGTTCAAACAGACTTTTTTCAAAGAATCCTATGGCTCCCCTGAAGAAGTTCTATCATTCTTTTCACAAGTACTCCTTCACTTTATCTGGCCTGAAAAATTCTTTAATTTACAGTATTCTCTTACTAATATCTTATTACAGCTCTTTTAATGGCCTAAAGATATTTACTTTCAGCATCTTTCCAGTCTAGAGAATCCTGAGGCAATTTCCTTAGGTAGTCCTTTAGAAGCATCTCGTAGCGTGGAATGCGTTGTACTGGTTCTAGCATGTGATGTTGCAATGTCAAATTTCCGCACACCTTTTCCTTCTAAAAAATTGTAAACATATTTCAATGTAGCAGGCAAAAATGTTATTATGATATAGTAAAATAAAAGTTATGATTGATGAAACATAAATAATGTATTTTGAAATATGCATGACAGACCTTCTGACAGAAAACAGAACTACTTTACCAAACTAAATAATTAGAAACTCAGAACAACTGTAAAAACTTATCTAAGCATCCAGCAGTAAGTACCAATCCATAAATTAAAGTCCTAAACTCCAGTGTATTTTAAATGAGGTTTCTAATAACACAAACAAGAGAATTATGTCTGAATTAGTCAGAACAGTTCATGGCCACATACTAGAAACAATCACTTTAATGGGCTACAAAGGTATTTTACCTATCTGAGAAGGGAATGCATGCTTTCAGTTTCATTCATAATGCAAACTCCCTCAGCAGTGTTTTAAGATGTATATTCATTTCCATAATCTCAGATATAATTAGATTAGGAAAAAAAAAAGATTACATTAAAATACACATAGCTTTCTTCCCCAGCTTACAATCACAGGACTCCACAGAGCAATAAAATTTAACTAGGAATACTTTATCCTATTTGTAGCTGCTCAGTGTGCAATGCAACACATGCCTGCCAATTCACAGAGATACCCACAGGGAGCACTAGAGGGTATGAAACGAACCTCCGTCAAGGTCGATGCACTGCTGCACTATTAAGGTTTCTTTACCTTTTGTGGCTCAGCCTTACTGTGAGCTAACACAATATTAAAGAGTCAAAGCAAGGATCTATAGTTGCACTGATAGGTCAGTTTATCCTAAAACGTTATTTATGTTTGGTATCTACAACAAAATGCAGTAATTTTTAGTCTTTACACATTTCAACCTTTATACTTTGCTCCTCTCTTTTGCAGGAGAAAAGTCTGGATTTTTGTGGGTTGGTTGTGTGCATATGAGGGAAGAAGGAGAAGAAATGTAATGGAAGGCAGCATGAAGCCACCAAAAACAACAACCCTTAATTTTAGGCCAATTGGTATTTAATTTTCTCTTTGATCCTTTTTTCATCCACAAACTTAAATACTTCTATATATGCTTGTATTACTTGGAGATCTACATTATTCTCATTATTCTCCCCATTACCTGAATGTCTTGAATAATGAATTTGAACTGAGGTGACCGTTCAGTCCACGTTTTCACCAATTCCATTGCATTATCAAAATTCTTCACATACTCTCCATACATCTTGAGGAAAGGAGCTAACTTTTGCAGAATATCTCCAATCCTGGGGGTGGTAGTCCTGCAAAGTAAGAGGGTGGAATCTCAGAGCAAACAGGAAAGAAAAAAGTCACACAAGGTTATAAGAGGCTTCAAGAATCTAATAGAGAATCCTCCTGTTTGCGATCACCTCATATGGAGTTCCAAAGTAACCATTAAAACTGACCAGAACTAACATAGAAAGAGTGTATCCTCTTTGATGATGTATAAGCATTATAGGTCATGTAGAGCATCAAAGAAAGAAAAGCTAGCCTATAATGAAAAGCTTGAAAGATTTAGTTTATAAAACATGGCCTAATTTATTTTATTTGCAGTTCCTTAAAACTACATTTTCTAACCTGTGGTTTTGTTTGAGGACTAAATTGATAATGTACACTTCCCTGCTCTGCCTTACATAATCATATGTGCTTACAATTTAAAAAACTTATTATATACTAATGAAACATATGAAGTAGAGAGAATCCTGTGGATTCTAGTCTTTTGTGAGAACTTTCCCACACTTCCCCCAACTCCTGATATCATCTTCAAATAAAACAGAATAGTAAAGCAACTGATGGAGAAGCTGAGAGAAGCTGCACTCTCAATGCACACAAAGAATGTGCAGTGGCACACATGCATCTCCAAGAACTACAGTGGGAAGCACATTTCATGTCTCGTTTTCAAGGACACGCTCAGCAACTCAGTATCTCTGGATTTCTGAAAGTCTGAAATCAGTGTTGTCATAGTGGCCTAAAGTGAAGCCATCTACTGCAATTACTTCTACACTCTCTTTCAACACACCACTTCTCCAAGAGAAAAGCTTTGCAGAAGAGAAAAGTTACTAGAATAGCGAATATTGCGTGACTGTCAAAAACCAGTCCAGTCCCAGCTGCCTTCGAGAGGGCAGAAAGTACCTACGTAACACCTGGCAGAGGTCTGTGCTATGGCTTGACCTAGAAATTAGGGGACAATACAGGGCAGGAAGCTGGTCTCTGAAATTGCCAAGGCACTCCACCCTCAATCAACTTCACACATTTGTTCAACCTCTCTACATGCAAGCAGACAGATACACTTTCAAAGGCAAGGTAGCAATTTAAAACAACCCCTGGCTCTTTTGATTCACCAAATGCCATTTCCTTGGGCTGTCAATTTATTGTAATATAGCAATATAATTTTTAACTGAAAATAAAATACAAATCATGCCAATTCCAAGAGAACTGAAGCAAAAGTGAATACATTTCCAAAGGTCAACAGAAAAAAAACTCCATAGACCTTACTAATAAAGGTTTGCAGCATCTCATTTCAAACTGTCATGGCTGGAAAAAAACCTAAGGAAAAGTCTGTAAAATCACATGACAGCAAAGGTGACTACAGAACAATTGCTTTCCCTTCCAACATCCAAGTTCACAGGCATCCAACAAAGGCAAAACAAATTGAGTAGGTGGCATCTAATTGACACAGATTCCAAAACTTTGTATTGAAAGAGTGAAATAATTTATTCACTGCCACCACTGCCCCAAGAGGCTATCGTGCTGTGTTCTTATAGTCTTCCCAAGTATCTGCTATTGGCCACCCCTGGGTACAAAAGACTCTAGGTATTTTACCTAGTTACTTTGATAATCTAGTGAAAGGTACTCCTGCCCACAGCAGCAGGGTTGGAACTACATGATCTTTAATTCTATGATTCTATGAAATGGGATCTCTGTTATGCTCTGCTATACTATTTTCATGGGAAATATATTGCTACAAGGCTGTTTCCAGTGTTTTCAAGCCATATGTTGTAAAAGAGAGATTCAGCTCCAGCTGTTGCTCAACTCATTCAAAATGCAACTACCAGACAATTTCATTTTTACCCAATAAGCTGAGATTCACACTGCCTTTTGTTCCAAGAAAGAATCTGCTTTTGATCTGCTTTCCAATTGCAAAACTACATATTTTCATTGTAAGTTTTCAAAATAAACCACAACTCAAGGGAAGTGTCAGAAATTTTTATCCAGCTATTTTTGGTGGAAGCTAAAGAATAACAGAAGCACATAAACCTACCTGTAGAACATACCTAATTTGGTATGTCTAATGAGAGGAACTGCCAAGAAAAGATCTGTGTCTGGCAGAAGCTGATGTACCAGACAATTTCAGAGACCAGTGATGGGGAGAAAAAGTTATCCCAGATTTTTCTTTCAGCAGTGATCAGAAAGAGTTCTCCTCAATTGCATCCTTTTGTTCTAACTCCTCCCAAAAGTATAATGTTTCAAGGACATTTAGACAGGCTGTGTTAACACAAAGGTTGTTTACAAGCAATGTGGAAAAGATAATATCCTTGTGATGAGATTTATTAGCTTTGCACCAATAGTCAAAGCTTATCTGCAAAAGGACTTTTCAACCTTTGAAGCCAGATAACTATACACATAATATTAGTGACCTATTTAGCATTTTGCAAATATGTAAAGTAGTAAAACCTGTCTTCTGTGCTACGCAAAGTGTCTAAAGAAGAATTTTAAGATTACACCATGAATTTCATTTCCAACATGTACAGCACTGAAATAAGGTAGTGTAAGCTGTTTTTTACACATCTAAACTCCACTGCTTCTGAGCATGCACTCTATTGTAATCTAGGCATTCATATTTCCTATCAGATTTTTTTCAATTGATTAAAAGAAAAGGATGGGTTTACCTCACACAGTCACTCTGCAAGGAATACAAATTAAGCTCTAAGCTTTCCTATATTTCATAATGACTCTATTTTATTTACTTTCTTGCATTATAGTCTATACAGAGCTATTATGTATTTGTGCATGGTAATTATTCTATTTTGAAAGAATAATCATTTTAAAGGGCTATCATCTTACAGTCAGAAGACATATAGTTGCTGTTTAAAGCACCACTCTATGGTCTGAGGTTTTAATATATGTCACAAAATTAAATTATTTCTCATTTTTAGTGTGTTGGGGTTTTTTTTACAATAAAGGAGTTACATGAAAGTGTAACTGGAAATTATATATGGACAAACACTTGAATTCCTCATAGTAAATTCTAGGCAAGATGGAATAAAGGAGCCAAACAGGTGCTGAGGTAAAACAACTGGATGAAACAATATTTGTAATTTCTTTTTAAATGTATCCCATCTTATTACAGAAAGCAGTAACGACAAAGGTTACTGTGCTTCAACATTAGCATAAACCACATATGTGTTATTTATCGCAACTTTGTATTCCATACAATGAATTCATCAGGTAGCACATCATTTCAGGCTGAACCCTTAATTTAGCAAGGCATTTGATCATGAGTAATCTCACTGGCTTCAGTGAGATACATGTCCTTTATTTTGAGCAAATGATGCAAGTCCTCTGCTGAGTCAGATCCTGATAAAGACTGGAAGAGCAGATGTTCTCCTACCCACAGTACTTCCTGGGCCTGGAGCACTTAATTATGAAGGTACCTTCCCTAACTCAACCCTGAAACAGTTTCTACAGACAAGGTTTTAGTACTATATGAACCAGTGAATTGCCTCTTACCATTCTTGCATTCTTTTTTCAAGTTCTGGAAGTAAGAATTTACTGTGGAAGGCATTTATTGATGAAATATTAGAAAATATTTTATTAATCACTTCAGGTGGAAATGAACCTCTGTTGGCTTCCTCAAGGAGTCTGGAATAGAATACCTGCAATACACAAAAAGAGCCCCAAACCTATAAGCCTATTATATTTAACCAATGGAAGGACCCCCCTATCCACCCCTCCTGCTACAACTGAGGCAAGATTAATATTTCAATAAAATAGACAGGTAATGATGAACTCATTTATTTATTTATTTCCCTCACCAGACGTGAAAAGCTTCTCCTCCCCTTATACAACACTTTCTTTCTTGTAAGCAGGGAGAGCACTGCAGGCAGAGCAGACCTAAGGGAAGCCAAACTGAAGTAGTGCCATTTGGGATCAACTCCAGACATCCTGTCTGTTTTAACAGCTAGATCATCTCAGCTTCCCCAGTCTCCCATGCATATTTTCCACCCTTCCTTTCTTTTCAAATAGCATGATGCCTGATCATGATGTTCAGTCACTTTCCTTGTATGCTGTATCCCTTTATCCTTTTGAAATCAAAGTAGTTGGCTGACTGCGAGTGGTCCCCACATACCATTTACAGGACAGAAGGAGCCCAGTTCTGACTGGACTCTACTATACTCTCTTCAAAAAAAATTAAAAAACCCCCACACATATATTCTTTCCCCACCAGTGGGCTTTGCCTGACTAGATGCAGCTACAAGAAAGCTAGAGATATCTGCACCTGTTAGTATGTACATTTAAAAAAAGTACTTATGGAGAGCTATTGTCCCTTGTCTCCCTCTCCCAGGCTTGAACAGACTGCACCTCCCTAGAGAGGGCTTCAGAAGTTTGGATGAGAACTTTCAAAAGAGTCTGAAGACAGGAACTTTGATCATGCCACCTAAGACAGTAGCTCTGTCTTAAAAGGAAAAAAGCCATATGCTTTCACATCTAATTTAAAATATGCTCAATTTGCTGCATCTCTGAGAGGACAGGTAGTTACATTTTGACAAGCTACTTTGAAGATTGTAAAGATTACAAAACTTTTTAACCAAGTATAGAAATATAACAGTCCCTTCCCAGTCTTCTGCTTTCCTCTCATTAGCAGCAGTTGAGCAGCTGTGTTTGAAATTGATTTTTCAGAACTCTGTCCAGTTAATATTTGGAAAACAGGCACAGGAGAAATATACTTCTGAAGGCATCAAGGAAAATAATCGTATATTACCCATCAGAAAAATCTGTGAGCAAAGGAAACATTGTCCTTTTTCGGTTTTAGACTTCTCTAAATCAAAGATTTGGTTTTTTTCCTGCAATACTTTGGTTTTTAAAAGTCACCATATATCCATAACAATGTGGATCTGTTATGTAAATCCACTTTCATGAGGACAATTACTTAGATTCCCAAACAGCCTGAACAATTATTGTATCAGTTGAGACTTTTTTACTTTTCATCAATTGTACAAGACTTATGCACTTGACCTGAGAAATTTCAACAGCAGTGTCTGAGAAAAATATGAAGTAAGGCATTGAAAGCTAGAGGTAGCCAGCTAAAATGTTATGTCAGTAGGTAAACAAGACTTAGAAAGAAAAATACTCAAGAACTACAGACTTTCACATTTAAGAGATATCAGATTCTACAAAGCATAAGTGTCTGACCCTTTCCTTGCAGGAGGAGTAATTTCTGTTTATTCAATTACAACTTAGTCTAAACATTTAATGGAAAAAGAGAGGATATACCATTTGGAATGGTCAACTTCCTAGGTTCTTTAGCACTAAGGAAATATTCTGATTGGGTAGACAGATTTAGTAATTTTCTAGTGAGTGAGTGATTTCAGTATTATAAAATGATAGCCTTTTCCAATTCACCAGAAGCTGAGACATGGTTATCCATCCTCCTTTTGGAAGGGCTACCAGCATACAATACTATTGCTTATAGTGCCATCTACACACAGAAAACGTATTGCATTAATATCTACAAAATTCTAATACTTTACAAAAATGCAGTGTTCTTAAAATAGAAGCATAGGCAAAGTCATGTGGCAAGAGCAAATAACTGACTGGAAGATCAGCAAAATGTGAAAAACATACCACATTTATGTAACTTATATCCACATTTACACATAGCTATTTGAGTGAATTCAGGGCAACACAATAAAAGAAAATAGAAGAAAAATGTACCCCATCTAGGAGGTCAAGTCGGCTAACGTAGGCTTTTTCTGTTTGCAGAAGTTCACTGGCAATTTTGTGACGTTTCTGTTCATCTGTCTCCTGGAGGAAAATAAAAGCAGCTCTTAGGGATGCTGAAGGAAGCACAATTTAATAGTAAAAAAAATTTGAAGACTTATGATTAGCTTACAGTCCAAAAGGCAACTGAAATCCAAGTTTCACATTTAGTTGTGAAGTAGACACCGATTTTTGAAAAACAAAAACTTTCCAGCAGTTTAATCAACAAATAAAAAATTAGAGAATTATTAAAATCAATGAAATTGCTGAGGGAAATTCAAAGCCTAAAACATTTAATACATCCCAATTTCTATAGGGATCTCTGCCAAAGCACCAACTCCCTACTTAACAGATCAACTCACATCCTGGTAATTGAGTACCACTGACCTTTCAGAGCTGGAAGAACTGATTTGCAGCGTAAGAGGGAACAGATGGGAGTAGTAAGTGTTCGCCCCCACCCCCATTAAAAAAGTTATTTGAACTGCATGTTCTTTGCACAACAAAATTATTGAAAAATACTGTACAAATGTTTTATGTTCATCAATACACTCATTGCTGTTGACTGCAATTAGAGGACTCCTTCATTAAGTCTTTACAGAAGTAATTTTTGCATTCTAAGGGAAATCTTCATTTTAAAGCCTTTTTTTGCACAAAATATATTTCTGATTCTTTTGCTGAATGGAAACTTAAAACATTCATTCAAATTTCAATATTAAACTAAATGTGTTAGAATGTATAATTATAAGTTGCTAGGGAAAATTACTTCAAAACAAACAATGAAGGCACAGTCTTCTACAATATTAAAACATTAGGGAAATGCGTCAGGCTTGCAAGTATCAGATTCAACAAAATGACACTTCCACTACAAGATTCTTTCTCCAGATCTAGTGCTAGTCTGTTCACATTTAATGACACCCAAGTCTTTCCTAAGTAAATGGCAGTCTTACCACAGTGCTTTTGGGAAAGTGGTAATTTCTATACAAACTTTCTATACAGAAGTCTTCATTAAAAAAAATAAAGAGGAGAGCTTGAAAGAGTGATTTCTGATTTCAGACTGCACTCTGTTTTCCACAAGAGCGTGATAAACATTTGCAAATACCTTTATAAAGACGGTTTGCAGAATACTGAATATTAAAGTACAGTCATACATTTCAGGGACTCCAGTGGCTATATGCCCCTTTTGGTATTCAATAAGTATTCTAAATTTCAACACGATTCAGTTCTAATCTGCAGTGCTAACAGTCATACTGCTACATGACAAACCTCCTCCCTAAATACAGGCTTTCAATAATGACTTCAAAGCTGTTCATTAAATCTGTTTAAATCAGCATAGCAACCACAGTAACCTACAGAACAGCGTTTTAAGTGCTGTCAAGAGACATTGCATGGAGCTGGAGGATTAGCTATTACAGCTACAGCTTGCTGGTTAGTGCAACCCTCTACAAAGGATCTCACATGTGGACTTGAGGCACAAAACCACCGAGGCTGCTGGTTCCTCAGCAATTTAATTTTACTTTTTTCTCACCCCAGAACCCCACTTTCTCCCTAAGCACTGTTATCCATAGTTTTCAGAAGATTACTTGAACTAATTAGGAGAGGAAAATCATACATAACAAAAACATGACATGAAATGAGCTGACCGCAGCTTTCCAATCCTCTCAGTATCAACCTTACACGCCTTCCGAATTCTTGAACCTCAATCTCCTTTCTGCATCAATCACACTACCTGACACAGGGATCCTCTACACAGGGAAAAATGCACACCACAGATGAGTTATCTTTTAATCACAATGGCATGTTCTTGTTCCAGCATAACACCCACCTAAAGGGTTAGATCAGTGCAAAAATAATGCAAAATTGTACTGCTACTTTTAGGAAATTCTCCGGGGGGGGGGGCAGGGAAGGCAACTTCTCTATTATTTCAGGGAACATTTCAAACTTCTGTGAATCTGTAACACATGGCAACTCAGCATATAAAACCAAGCAGAAATGGTTAGCATGCTAGATAGAGGATGTTTACATTACAGGTACATGAGTTCAAGTGCTGACCAAAATATCAGAAGTGTAAAATAGCAGCAGGTGCATCAGGAAGGACTTTACACTTGCATCTCTGTGCAGATGCTTACAGTAAATATTTCAGCTGGGTACACTTAGACATTCTTGAGTATGAAGCCGCATATCATTAGAATCATTACATTACTATGGATGCTTAAGAAATTAAAACAAGTTATTTTTAACTCTGAAATTAAGAAGAGGTATGAAAAATGCTGTTGAAAGTACGAACTTTTTGTACACATTTCCTACCATTGTTTTTTCAATTGCCTTAAACTTGAAAAAAATGTTGCTAATCTAAAACAGCCTTCACGTAAGCCTAAATTCCAATTATTTCTCCTATTATCAAAACCAAATGGGACCCATCTCCTGTCAAGAAATCTATTCTTGCCAACAGAGAAGTGATGCTGTATATGATTCATTCTTCTTCAGGCATAGACTTTGCCCCAAGGGCTTTTACAGACTATATTAAGCAACACAGGGTGAGAGATGTAGAGTATGAACAAATACAATTTAATTTACATTTGTGCTTGCTTCTTTCTTGCACAACAACCAAGAAGGAAATAAAGATCCTTGTATCCCCTGAGAAGCACCTATTCAGAAGAAGATTAATGCATTTATATTAGCTTTTTTCATGTCACTGTTGCTAAAGAAGACCAAAAAGTTGTAGAATCAAGAAGTTGCTAGAACCTCTCAAGTATTTTAGCAGCAGAACATTTCTTCGCAGAAACTTAACGTTATAAGAAAAAAATTCACCCAACTTAAAACTTCACCTTACATTTAGAAATACAGGATTTTGCATCTGATACATCAGAGCCCCCAACATTGCTATTAAAAGAAAACATCACGTAAGAACTTTATTAAAGATGAACAACGAATCCTTTTCCATCTGTGGCACACAGGCAGTCTATATTCCTACCAGTCTCACAACAAACACTGAAACATTTGTCCTCGTCTTCAGTTAGCACTTGCAGCAGATTGCCCACAAGTTGTTATTCAGGAAGTTAATTGCTTGTGATGTTCTTGTACTATTCAGCCTCTGCATTTTAGACAAATAAAATTTTGTGACAGGCGGTGCTTTTGCTGCAAGGCAGGAAGCTATTCACTTTTAATTGTCTTTTTGCTAGTTATATTTCTGTTTCATTACTTTCAAACTAATTCAGTAAATAAAAGAAATAAAGAATACTCTGCTCTGGGTGTTTGGGAAAGATATTTCAGATCTCTGCCAAATTTACTAAGTTTTGCTCAACTTATCCAGAACCTGCAATAATCTGTCTTTAGTCAGATCTATAGTGATATGAGGAGGAAAATAATTTTAAAGCAACATTATTTCAAAATAAGTCTTCTTTTCCAAGTCCGAAAAGTAATTTCTGCTCTGCTTTTGCACCATTCTCCAATTTAATTCACCCCTTCCAGCAGTGGACTTCAGATTCCTTCTGCTGTACATGTGTGCATTTACAAAGAGAGAGCAGCACTCTCTCCTCTTTCCTGAATTAATAAATATGGCATGCAAGAGACAAGATACTTTGCATCAGTACCAATATATATATATCAGATGCATAATATAAAGTTTGCTATGACTAACATACATCTGCTCCTCTTGCTTTTACTCAGTTGGGCCTACACTTTGTTAATTAAAAAAGGCAGAAGAAAGAGTGCTGTTAGCCTGTGCAGTGCAACTTCAACTGGACTGCATCCCAGTTTTAATAGTCTATAATGACTAAGTGAGTACTTAGCAAAATCACAGACTGTCTAATGCTCTTACTTCTTAGCAATGCCTGTTTGGATGCAGAAACGGCTTAAAGCTCCACCAGAAGTCTCCTGTTGCTCAACACCCTTCCCCTATTCAAGATAGCATGGCATCAACTGCTTAGACCACCACAGGGCTGATTTCTGTCTATAGGTTGCATTAATCCAAAGTAAATTAGTGCTTGATTGTGGAAAGGGTGGCTCTTAGATCATTCTGTGCCAGAGAGGCTTCTTAACCTCACCAGACTGAAGGGGATGTCCTTGTTGCACAAGTAAGGTTGCGTTTTAGGAAGTGTTGCTGTGACCCAGCTCAGTTTTACAGATTCGGTTCTCCACCAACATGGACTTAAAAGTCATCCTACATGGGTTTGGTTTGGTTTTTTACCCTTCAAGCACTAGTGAACAATACATCTAGTAACAGTCACATTACACCTCACAAGCTGACTTTGTCCATATAAGACAGATCATGTGTTGGTTCCAGAAGCTCAAAGACAGATTTTAATGAGATTGCTGCATTACCATTTGCCCAGTTCCTTCCTGACCTTTACAACAGAACTACTTCCTATTCCAGCTTTTTCCTGAAAATGCTGCCAGCACCTTGCTGCATGACTTGGATTCAAGCTTAACAGTGTTGCCCACTGAGAATTCAGCACTTTGTAGGCACAGAGAGGGGAAACAGGCATTACCGAACAGGAGACAGAAACATAATGAGAGGTGTGGCAGGCTAAAGGGTCTTGGATTGTGACCAGGCTTAGGTTTAGATGGGAATCATAACATTCATTCATTACTGGAAAAAAAACAACCTCTAAAACAAACAAGAAAAACCACAAAACCCAGCATGTTCTTGTTATTACCAAGGATACTTCATCCTATAATGTATGAGACTTTGAGATCCACCTTTCCCACTCACAGAATTTGCCTTCAAGCATATATTTGCATGACCCCTAGATAACCAAACTCAAGGACTTGGAGAGGTCTGTAGTTAACTGATGCAGGTGTACTCCTGACCAGCAGTGAGGAGCTTTATCAGCACTCAGCTGTTTGGCTCTGTGGTGAAGAGGAAGACCAGAAGGATCTGCCAAGCTCCCCCTGCCAGGAGTCACACAGGGCACAGCTGGACCAGAGCTGTTAATCATGTTCACTGCTTCAGTACAAGAAGGAAAACTGCATAAGCAAACTTTTACAAGTGGACATATGCACAGTTTTTCAACAATTAATTTCCCAAGACAGATTTTCTTCCACCCACTTACTTCTCTTAAGTATTTAAAACCTTCCTTACAAAAGAAGCTCAAATTCGTCAGATAAAAGTTCTCCTTGCTATATATTTAGTTTGCTCTGAACATTGCATCTAGTTGATAGCTAGCAGACTGACACTGCCTTTCCAGCTTTGACTTGACAACTACATGCAAATTATGGATTCACACAACAGTCCTGTCTGAAGCTCTGTCAGTGCAGTTTACTACACGTAAAATTTTATTTCATATACACCAGTAGTATGTGTCCCTTGCAGTCTGGCACAGCTGAAACACAGTGCCAAACATGTCCACATATTTCAGTTTCACTTTTTTTAAACCTCAGATAGCTAACAGGGAAAGAGCAAAAGGGATGAGGGAAAGAGCAGAGGAGGGCAGGGGGTGGGAAAAGGCAAGCAAAACTTTTCTCCTTTTTTTTTTTTCAGAGGAAAAAAAACGAAAATATTTTCAATTTTCTGACCAGCTCTTGGAAGCCTGTTTTTGTAAATAAAAACCAAGAGAAAATGCACAGTGTAGTAATATATCAGGAATGGAACAATTTCTCTTTTTACCTTTGTTTCTACAGGTTGATCTTGCTTACTGATTTCCTCAGTTGGCTCTTCCTTCACATTAGTATTAATTTCTAGAGTTTCATTTTCAGATGGGAGCAGTGTATCACTGCTTGGAGTCCTGTGGCAGCTGTTAAGCATCTGCTCTTCACAGGCAGTCATACTTTGCAATGACTCTCTGCAAGTACTTTCTCCTTCCCCGTTTATCAAGCTGCTGTCAATGGCATCATCTGGAACTGGGGTGGACACAGCAGAGCCACGATCTGGTAATCTCCTGTCCTCATCTTCTGGCTGGGCTTGTGCTACTACTCCGTTGGCTGTGTGGAGCTGTGCAACCTGAGTTTTGTCAGCATTGTTGTTTCCCTGTTTTTGTAGTGAGTGCTGGGAGGGGAGTTTTGGCTGAGGTGATGGTGTTGACCCATATCTTCCTTGAGATTTAGTAATGTGGAGAACAGAGGAATCTTTCTTCAAATCACTAGGATTCAACGAGCTAAAAACACCAAACAAACAAAACATCAATGAAAGAAGAGTTAAACATGGACTTGAAAAAATACTTGTATGGGGACTAGAAGAGTTGCACTATATAACCAGTTCCTGCCAAACTATTTTTCACTTGTGTTACTACTAGGAAGTTCAGGCCATTGAGACCTAGAACACACTGAAACACACACAAACATGGATATCTTACTGGAAACCCAGAGCACCATCCAGATTGATCCATGGCATCCTCATGTGTCTTCAATCTCATTTGTAGGGGAGACTTAGATTAGAAATTAGAAAAATTTTCCACTGAAAGCATTGTTAGGCATGGGGACAGGCTGCCCAGGGATGGCTTTGAGCCACCATCCCTGGAGGTACTTAAAAGACGTGTAGATGTGGCACTTGGGGACATGATTTAGTGGTGGGCTTGGCAGTGCTGGGTTAATGGTTGGATTTGACGATCTTTTACCATCTAAATGATTCTATTATTAGTTCCATGTAACAGACAAGGAAATAAAAAAACCTGATAGATGAAGCAACTTGTCCAAAGTGTCCCAGGAAGTATTGCTGGGAATGGAGCAAGGTTTGTGGTCTCCCAAGTCCCAGTCCACTGCTTAAAGTAACAAGTAGTCTAGTATCTAACTGCCCTTTAGTTAGAAAAAATTAATTAAACATTTAGCATCCCTTTCCTTAGTTCAGCAAATTACAGAAGGAATTTTAAATTTTTATTCTATTTCTTCCCCAGTTTCCCTATTTAGCAGTGTTCTTCCATCATGCTGCATCTTTTCTGAAGGTCTTTTTCTTCCACACTTTATCTCTGCTTTAAACACATTGTCCTTTGTTCATACCCTTCACTCTCTGTTCTGTTTTATTTTTGAGATTTTGACGTTTAGGCCAATATAAATGCTACCCTGCTCTGTGAAACTGTTGACTTCATTATAGTTCAGAAAAAAATAATCTAAAAAATCATTGGAACCTGAAGTACCTTTAACAAGCCACATTCAACTGGCTATAAAATATCATAACTGCCCTCTATCACATTGTTCCTAGTACAGACTTTCATCTTCTGGAAAGATGATAACTGCTTACAAACTGTGTGTTTACTCCTTATTTATAGGACAGTTTACACAAATATTGCAAACACATTTTGTACTTTCACACACAGAGCTCAAAAAGTAACTTACACTAGCTTTATCTTCTTCCATCGTACAACAAAAAAATTTAAATCAGTTTTTCTTTAGTTTTGTAAAGATTCTGCCTTTTTTTTATCCAATAAGCTTAGCTGCAGGATAAAATTAATTTACATTTTTCAATTGCGTTCACAGAGCAAAGAAGTTTAATTAACTTTTTGCCATGTCTACATGTTTGTGGGCCATACAGACTAATGAAAATAAGTTATCATAACTGACCATCACAGTTTGTAGTTCATGAATATGCTACCTACCCATTTGAAGATCACTAATTAAAAGTGAAGTTCCAACTTCACAGAAGACACATTTTGTTAGATGAGCTCCTTCAAAAAACAGGAATTGCCTCCACTGCCAGAGCAGGATATTCCAGAACTCAGCATGCTAATTACGGAAGTTTCTCATAAGCAGAGATCATAGACTTGAGGAGAATTTAGTCATTGGACAGATATTACTGAATGTACCTAATGAATGATGAAGCAACTCAACTTCCCATAGTCCACAAAATGTCACTACTTTTAAAGGTCTATGAACAAGGAAGTTTTCCTTGCTTTCTTTATAGTTTCTTTTGGTTGTGTAATATTGAAAAAGTACCTTTACAATACAACTGGCAAGTCCCGGAGCAAGAAATGGAGGGCTAAGTGTAGGACACAATGAACCTGAGGAGTTTCTTTTCAGAAAGGATAGAATTGTGTTTTCTAGGAATACTGTACTGTTTAAAAAACTTGGGTGATGCTTTGAAAGAAGACTAGGAAATATATAATAACAGAACTAGAGGCCTGTGCTGTAAGAATTCACAGGACTTCCAGTGCTGCAGTAATCTCTTTTTCCCATCTGTGAGCTCCTGTCATGACCAAATACAATTAACTCTCTGCCTAATGACTGAAGTTTCTTGCAGATGAAGCTCTGAAATTATTTCTATTCCAATGAACAAAGACACTTTTACAATGCTCAGCTGCTTCCATATAAAGGATTAAATTTCACCCATCTTGTGGGGAAATTCTTTCAATGAAAGTTTTAATTGTCTGGCTCCTCAGGAGCTCATGCTCTGTTGTACATCACACATTCATTCCCACAGGGGGCATCCTTTCAGAACGCCAGTACCCCATGGAAAAATGAGAAAACCACATCCAAAACTTGCAATGCTCAACTGTCACTGGACTGCTTCTTGAGCTGTTCCTCTCTCATGGGCTTCCTGGAAAGTCATTCTCTTTACATAGAGCAGATATATTCAAAACTTCTGTTTCAGAGCTTGTAATGCATCTTATTAAAGATGCATCACATACATCTAATTAAAGATACACAAGTAACACTATCTTTTGAAAGCACTGTTCACTGTGGTTCATGTTTCCCAAAGGTCCAAATGTTTCCTGTAAAATGCTGTATCAAAACACAAGAACACTGAGCTATTCCAAAATCACCAAGTACTACAAAGGAAACCTTTTAGGGAATGTATGCCATATCAGTACAACTAACTCACAGAGTTCACTCTCTTCACATGAACGATCTAAGAGATTAAAAGAGTGCAAAATGAAAATCAGGATTTCAAGCTTTTCTATTTGCTTATAAAAGTGGGGTTTTTTTCTGCAAGAACAGAAGAATTTAATATTAGCTTCAATGTTTCACCTTAAACCCAGCATTTACTTCAAATCCCTAACATTTTTCTGGATGTTTTAAAAATGCTACAAGTTCGTTTGTTTCTTTTTTTTAAAGAAAAGTTAAGGTTAGTACCTTATGAAGGAGCATATCTTGTGTAGGCCAAATCAGCTGCCACCATTTGAAAACACGTGCAGTTTTGCCATCAGGTCCTCTGGCAGGGATGGGTGTGAGCACTACTGTGCTACCATTCTTCCCCCCAAGTTCAAGTCCCAACAATCCACATACAGCAAACAGAGTTACAAACCGATTCAAACTCTGTTACATACCTGCCTCCCTCAAAACGATTGATGAGATCTGACACTTTACTGGATTTTTCCTTGGCAACACTAGAAACAGCAGCGGGTGTCTCTTCCTCCATTCTTGGTCTGAGATTTGCTAAAGCTTTATGCCTGGGGGTTTGGTATGTTGCCTTCTGCAGATGAATTGGCTTTGGAGGCACTGCAAACAACAACAATCATTCACTCATGTTTCTTTGAGCTGGCAGAATACAGAATCATAGAATGGTTTGCATTGTAAAGGACCTTAAAGATCAACTAGTTCCAAACCTCCTGCCATGGGCAGGGACACTTTCCACTAGACCAGGTTACTCTCACATATGAGATTTTTGCATTAAGAACTTATGGTAGTAATGAAAGAGAGATGCTCATGGCTTTAATTAACCTTAAAGTTGCTTTATGAATATAGGGACTTCATATAGTTATTTATGCACTGTTTGATATTGGGGATCTTGTTAAATTTCATGAGTAAAAGCTGAACCATATGCTAATTTGACAAGCTAGAAAGCTAGGGAGTTGTTTGTTTGTTTTTATAGTGTACTGTAGTACACTATAAGTGCCCTCCATAAACACAGGCTTTATAATAAAAAAGCATTAAGTGTAAAAGACCTAGCTGTACTGTGGAGCTCAAGAGAGAGATTTAAATTGCTGTCCCAAAATTCCAGTGCTCTCATTCTTTACCTTATCCCTTGAGACTTCAGTAATAATCGTTAATGGAAAAGGTGTTTGCCTTCAGCTTTGAACTTCCTTTATTCACTGAACCTTTGTCTAATTATACTGTTGAAAACCTCCTCCCTGAAAATATTTTTTTACTTTTCTTGCTTTTTTCCCATCCCTACCACAAGTCTTTCTAATTAGATTGTTAATGATCAGCCACTGTTTAATACAACAGTGACTAGAACACAAAAGACAAGGTGACACATAAAGCAACTAAATTCACACCTGCTAAAGATCTTTAAATTAACTTTCATCCATTCAAGCAACTATGCAGCATTTGTGGGCAGCAAAAGCACATCACAGACTGGGCCCAAATGTGTTCTGCTATCGGAGCAATGCACGTCCAGCTCCGTCAAAAAGAGAAACTTAATGGAAAGGTCCTTAATTGCCCAGAACAGAACTCTGTTCATTCCCACACATACTACCAAAACATACTGTGGGGGAAATAAAAGCATTTGATATTAAATTGAAAAAAAAATGTATTAAAAGGTAGGCAGAAATTGGCAGGAGTACCCAATGCCCTGTCAGTGGAACCAATAGCCCCAGGGGCTCAGCCACTGTTCCACAGACACTCCATTCCAGTGTGCCATTGGCACTGGTCCTCCAGCAACTACAAAGACTTGCCAGGGAGCAATCATGAAGGGAAGGAGGAAAGGAACTGGCATTAGGAATCACATACCATCCTTGTGGTAGAAAAAAAAAACCACTGGTACAGGATACACAATAGATGGATGTGAAAAAGCCATGTTCTTCACATCACTAACTCCAGAATAGCTTACTGACTTATCCTGGAAAACATGTGCACCACAGGAATGAGTTTAAATCCCATCAATTGACATTTGAAAGGGGTGTTGAAAAATTCTTGCAAATATACTAATCACAGACTATGATAATCATGTGTTTCTTCCAGTTTAAGGGCAACTTTCCATCTCTACCTGACATTAAATTTATAGGAGGCAATATTTGTCTGTTTCAAATAACCTAATTGCACTTAAGTGGGATTGTAATGATTGCTACAGTCTGAGAAGTACCATGAGAGACTCTATAAAGAAATGAATTTACCATAAAAAGCTTTAGACTTCAATCATATCAACTACAAATGCTGATAAATTAAATAATCAGATGGAGAAGGAAGACAATTACTGTTGATCAGATGCTTCTACTGTGCATATGTGCAGACTTCATTCTGGGAAGTTTTATATTTATTAACACAGGCAAGAGAAGCAAGTTTGAGGAAGTATGCAGTACAGAAAGATGATTCAGAATCACTTTTGAAATAGTTACATTGCAACCCTGAAAGAAGCTGACTATTAAATTGTGTAACTGCTTCAGTTATCTGCAGTAACTAATGTCCCTCCTGAGAAGCCGCATGCAGTCGCTCAGCCACAGCTGCAGTGCAGGGGAGCAGCTTTCCCTACATTCCCTCTTCTCAGAGAGTCTGGAAAAGGTCTGGCAGAATTAGGCCAATGAGCATCAGATAATTGTCCAAGCTCTGAATAGCTTGCTGTGTTGACAAAGGCGATGGGACAGCGGAAAAAGGTGACACAAGCGGACTGGGAAAAAGCAGGACACATAACTGATGTAAGCACTGCCATTCCCTCAGGGAGAAGATGGACAGGAATGGGGGCACTGAGTGGTTTTGCTGACCAGCACCACATGAGTTTGTGGGAACACTTCTGGCTGTTGCAATGGACTTTGTATAACCCCATTCCTGTGAAATCTCTTATGTAATGAACTGATACATCTCTTCAATTATTTTGTACATTTCATAAAATGTTAATACCCTCACAAGGATATATTAAAGCTACTAAACTATAGGGAATTAATGTCTACTGATAAAGCAGAAGGAATTAGTTGGCAGTTATTTTTACACTGCATCCACTGGGACAAAAATCAAATTCTAGGACATTCTGTGGAGGTGTCACACACTTTTGCAGCTATTACTGAAAAGCCACAGCTTAGCAACATTTATGCAGGGCAAGCATGAGAAACCCCTGGTCAAACTGGACAATCCCCGTATACTGAAAATCCCTGTAATGTCTTCAGAAGACAATCACAAACCGAACAGCCATGCAAGATATTTTACTCTTTACTTCCTATTAGCATCTAATAGGCAGCATTTCCACTAATCAGCTGCTGCTGTAGCTATTGTATGGTTTAGAAATAGAGCAATGGAGAAAAGATAGTCACAAGATCAATGGAAAGAAAAGAATAGATATTCTAAAAAAAAAAAAGAAAAATACCAACCCTCAAACCTTCCTGTAAGGTCAGCCTTGTTAACAGGGATTACGGGAAACAAAATTCCATTAATTCTTCCCTCAATGTACTTCTGTAGTGTTTTGTTTTAATCAGATTATTTTTCAATGTGCACACAGCAAGGATCTTAAGGAAGAAAAAAAAAAAAAAGAAAAGACTGGCCCATTGTAGTAACCTGCATAATACAGAGCTCTGTTTGAGTCTATAAATACTCTTGTCTCTATACTGTAGAATTTTGAGCTCATTAGGAGACACAAACTGCCTACTCTGCTCAAAGAAAACCCCACCATATACTCAGGTAGCTGGCACTGTATCCTGCTAGCCATAATCAACATTCATGCTGCAGTGCCTAGCTGTGCATTTGACTTTGCATACATACATAAGGGAATGGGAGGTAATGCTGCAAATGGCTCAAAAATCGCAACCACCTTTGTGAACTCCAAAGCATACTAGAGAAGGTCATTTATCTCTTCTCTTGGAAAGTATAATGTGTTCAATCTCTATCCATGTGTTTAACTCCTGATGGTTAAAAATGCTACTGTGACTTGACTCAATGAAAATACCTTTAAAAGTTCCTGTGGCAAGCAACTAGAGCTCCCCTGGCTGAGTCATTCATCATCACCTTCAGGAAGATCAGATGAGCACAGGTGGATAGATGCCAAAGATTTACACTCTTAAGAACAGTATTAAGTGACTAGTAACCTATACTCAGCAGAAAAAAAGTCATCTTCTCTTTAAGATGTACATTTCCATATTTTAAGATCACACCAGAAGAAATATCTTCCAATATGATATTAAGAAAGCAGACCAATAATCATCAGATGCATTTTGTTCTCTCATTTGTCGTCTTCCTAGGGATAATATTTGGGATTTGGCAGTTTTATTGATAAAAGAGACTTTGTAACGCATTTCTTAAAGCGCCACTGAGACTGAAGAAGCCTACGCAGGAACAGCTCTCAGTTTCACCTTTAACTGTACAAGTTTCATTTGCCAGAGAAGCACAGTCTACATTTCAGACTGTAAGAATTTTCTCAGCTTTTTTAGGCTCAGGCCACTGAACATTTTCAAAACCACAGAATATCTTATAATTAACTGAGAAAGGAAGACAGGATTGATGCTACACAGCAGTCAGCTAAAACTGATGCTAAAGTCTACGTGTTAAATGTCTTGCATCCTTATAATTTCACAGTAGCACAAACCAGGCTGTCTTTTGGAGTGGAACTTCATCTCCAACCCAAACAAAAATGCCTCTTCAGCTCAGCAGGAGATTCATAAGAACTACTAAGCTCTCATTAGAAAAATTTAAATGAGCAACTGATGCACAGTCTTGAACTGACAAGACACTTCATTGCTTTGAAGAAGTGTTGACATTTCAATATATTTTGCATCTTGCAACGAAACTGCTTGGTACAGACAACAGTTTCAGTGCCCAGTATTTAGTAACTGGGCATAATAACAAAACTCATGCAAGAGGCTCAAAAAACAAGGAATAGAAGAAACTAGGGGGAAAAAAAGGTCAATTTTTACATGTCGTTCAACATGCATTCTGCTATTGCTAGGTTCAGATCACTGCCAAAAATATTTGTAGGCAGGGGCAAATTTTAAATTATTTAAGAATTTGCTTCTTCTCTTATGCATCACCTTCGTTTTGGAACCTGGCAGCATATTTTGCTATTTCCATTCATCACCTCCAGTCTGAATTAGTCTGCTGTCAGAGAACACACTGCATTGGTGCAAAGGCAAAGCATCAGGTTCCACAACTGGTGCAGACTGTGTTGGCTTTGCTCCACAGTCCTGATTTCTTTGCTTAACTCCCTCATTGGCCTTCAGCCAGTTTCAGGCTTTGTTCTAAATTTGCAAAGATTTTCACGTATCAAACTATACTTGAGACAGAAATCTGACATATGAATCACTAAATTGTTGATGGAAGGAAAAAAAACTGATGGAAGGAATTACTGAAGAAAAAAAAATTGCTCTTTACTGCCAGCCTTTCAGAAAGATAGTTTTTTTTCCTCACTGAAATGCCAGGGGAAAAGAATGAAAATTAAAAGAAAGAATTTTATATTGGATTTTGAGCAGAGATTTATTCGCTTGACCTAGCTACCCAGAGTGAACTGTTTCCAAATATTTAAACTACTTCTCAGAGACCAAGGACAGACAAAACAGGGTTCACATCAAGTGCAAGATTTTGGATCTTTTACCTCCATATTGAACCTCTATTTCCTCTATTAAAACTAAGTTTACTGAAAGTAGCTGTACTCTACTTGCAAAATAACCTCAAAGTGATTTCTATATCTCTCATTTTAATTATATGCATTTTGGTAGGTTAGATGAAGGCCATTTTGCAGTTAGTTCATCCAAAATCAAATATACTGGCATACAATTCAGGTCTGTCATCTTGTTTCCTCTTACTATGAAAGGGCATTTAGTATTTTCATGACTGGAACAACAATTTGGAAGAACACTTCCTACTACAATAAACCAAAAATGTTTCTGTACCTGTACACAAAAAGCACTTAAAAAAAGTATAGTGACCACGTTTAAACCAAGAAACTAGAGCAATCTAGTCTGCTTGGACATCATTTGGACTCCCAAATGCTTATCTCATTGACTCTATTTTGGTTTGCTTCAATTCAATTCAAAGAAGAAAAAAAACAAAACAAAACAAAAGCAGCCAACTATAAAACTTCAATCTGATGCACATATTTAATAGAAATAAATGGAGAAAGTCATAGGCCCATGAGCAAAGTAGACACAAAACACTATTTGAAATAGTATTATTAAATATAATCTATGCAGCTGCATTTCTTAGACTACAACACTATTCCTGGCTGTGGTACAATTTGGAGTACACAATATTGACAAACACACAAGTCATGGCTAGGAAAGAGCAACAACAGCTGCATAACTACTTGAATGAATGGAGTCCAATAATATGCAATTCCTAATTTATCTAATAGCTAAAAGCTATAATAAGTGCGCTTTGTTTTGTTTTGAAAGGCTTAAAATCTTTTTATTGATTACCCATTTCTATTTATTCATTAGCAGATTTCTAAAATATTTTTCTTAGGAAGAACACGTTCTCTTGTTAACTTTGCTGCAAAGAATTTGTTTCAGAGACATAGGAAATGGTGCAGAAAGGCTACTCAGATAAGTAATGTTTGCACATAACTGGCAAAAACATCTTAGTTTACTGAACAATAATGGCAAAAATTCTATAAAAACAAACTATACAAAAAATACTATTTTGCTCTCATTCTCCTGAAATAAACAAAACTTTCTTGATACCCAAAAAAATTCTTCCCCCCTTATCTCTAAGATGAACTCAAGACGGATGCAAAATTCTTCAAGATGCATTTTCCTATTCAGTGATACACAGACTGTTGTATCCACTGCATGATAACCCTGTGTGATTCTTGTTTCTATATGTGATTGAAATGTGCTCTAGTGTGTTGGGTTGGGGTGGCTTCTGTGAGAAGCTGTTAAAAGGTTCCCCCATGTCCAAGAGACCTCCTGCCAGCTGGCTCCAGGATGGATCCATGGGCCACAGCCAAGCCAATCAGAGAAGGCAGTGGCACCTCTCTGGTAACTACTTAAGATGGGAAAAAAAGTTATTGCACAGATGTAATTGTACTTGGGGAAGAAAGGAGGGAGAATATGTGTTAGGAACAACTCTGCAGACACAAAGGTCAGTGAGGAAGGAGCAGGAGGAGGAGCTGAGATGCCCCTGCAACCCACAGTGCAGATCATGGTGAAGCAGATATCCCTCTGCAGCTGACAGAGGTCGGGGGGGGGCACAGAGACCCACCCGTAGCCCATGGAAGAGACCCACACTGGAGCAGGCAGATGTCCAAAAGAAAGCTGTGATCTCATGGGAAGCCTGCACTGAAGTAAGACCTGCTGACCCATGGAGAGAGGAGCCCTCTCTAGAGCACGTTTGCTGGCAGGACTCATGACCCTGTGGTGGACCCACACTGGGACTGCACCACATGGAGAAGTGACCCAAGTTGGAGCAGTTTATGAAGAACTGTAGCCATGGGGAAGGAGTCACATGGGAGAAGTTACTGGAGAACTGTCTCCTGGGGGAGGGACTACACAGGGAGCAGGGGAAGGACTCCTCTCCCTGAGCAATGACAGAAACCACTTGTGATGAACTAACTGTATCCCCCACTCCCCATATCTCTGTGCTGCTGGGGAAGGAGTCAGACCCTGGAGAACGAGGGAGGGGTGGGGGGGGGAAGTGGTTTTAAGTCTTGTTTTACTTATCATTATCCTGCTCTGATTTTGATTGCTAATAAATCCAGTTAATATCCCCAGGTCAAGTCTGTTTTACCCATGATGGTAACTGGTTTGTGATCTCTCCAGGTCCTTATGTCAACTCATGAGCCTTTAGTTTTATTTTCTCTGTCCTGTCCACTTACAGAGCTGAGTGACAGAGGCTTTGGTGGGTACCTGGCATTGAGTCAGGGTCAAACTACCACATCGAGTTTTCTATAAGTAATTCTTGTTTCTGTGGTATCAGCACTGTGTCTCAGAATCCAATTCACCGAACAGCATTATAAGTCTTTTAAACTCACTCTTTTTTTTAACTTTAAAGATGAACAAAGTTCCTATTGCATGTTACTTCTAAAAGACATCAGTCCAGACTTGCTTTGAATTCAAGATTTCTAGAACGTGAAGAAAGATGAACTCTTTGTTGTGATCATCTTCAGCAGACTCATCAATATTACTGAGAAGATCACATAAAAAGATGGTTTGTGGTTTGAGTCTATATATATATATATATGTGAAGTATATNAATATAATCTATGCAGCTGCATTTCTTAGACTACAACACTATTCCTGGCTGTGGTACAATTTGGAGTACACAATATTGACAAACACACAAGTCATGGCTAGGAAAGAGCAACAACAGCTGCATAACTACTTGAATGAATGGAGTCCAATAATATGCAATTCCTAATTTATCTAATAGCTAAAAGCTATAATAAGTGCGCTTTGTTTTGTTTTGAAAGGCTTAAAATCTTTTTATTGATTACCCATTTCTATTTATTCATTAGCAGATTTCTAAAATATTTTTCTTAGGAAGAACACGTTCTCTTGTTAACTTTGCTGCAAAGAATTTGTTTCAGAGACATAGGAAATGGTGCAGAAAGGCTACTCAGATAAGTAATGTTTGCACATAACTGGCAAAAACATCTTAGTTTACTGAACAATAATGGCAAAAATTCTATAAAAACAAACTATACAAAAAATACTATTTTGCTCTCATTCTCCTGAAATAAACAAAACTTTCTTGATACCCAAAAAAATTCTTCCCCCCTTATCTCTAAGATGAACTCAAGACGGATGCAAAATTCTTCAAGATGCATTTTCCTATTCAGTGATACACAGACTGTTGTATCCACTGCATGATAACCCTGTGTGATTCTTGTTTCTATATGTGATTGAAATGTGCTCTAGTGTGTTGGGTTGGGGTGGCTTCTGTGAGAAGCTGTTAAAAGGTTCCCCCATGTCCAAGAGACCTCCTGCCAGCTGGCTCCAGGATGGATCCATGGGCCACAGCCAAGCCAATCAGAGAAGGCAGTGGCACCTCTCTGGTAACTACTTAAGATGGGAAAAAAAGTTATTGCACAGATGTAATTGTACTTGGGGAAGAAAGGAGGGAGAATATGTGTTAGNGGAAGAGACCCACACTGGAGCAGGCAGATGTCCAAAAGAAAGCTGTGATCTCATGGGAAGCCTGCACTGAAGTAAGACCTGCTGACCCATGGAGAGAGGAGCCCTCTCTAGAGCACGTTTGCTGGCAGGACTCATGACCCTGTGGTGGACCCACACTGGGACTGCACCACATGGAGAAGTGACCCAAGTTGGAGCAGTTTATGAAGAACTGTAGCCATGGGGAAGGAGTCACATGGGAGAAGTTACTGGAGAACTGTCTCCTGGGGGAGGGACTACACAGGGAGCAGGGGAAGGACTCCTCTCCCTGAGCAATGACAGAAACCACCTGTGATGAACTAACTGTATCCCCCACTCCCCATATCTCTGTGCTGCTGGGGAAGGAGTCAGACCCTGGAGAACGAGGGAGGGGTGGGGGGGGGAAGTGGTTTTAAGTCTTGTTTTACTTATCATTATCCTGCTCTGATTTTGATTGCTAATAAATCCAGTTAATATCCCCAGGTCAAGTCTGTTTTACCCATGATGGTAACTGGTTTGTGATCTCTCCAGGTCCTTATGTCAACTCATGAGCCTTTAGTTTTATTTTCTCTGTCCTGTCCACTTACAGAGCTGAGTGACAGAGGCTTTGGTGGGTACCTGGCATTGAGTCAGGGTCAAACTACCACATCGAGTTTTCTATAAGTAATTCTTGTTTCTGTGGTATCAGCACTGTGTCTCAGAATCCAATTCACCGAACAGCATTATAAGTCTTTTAAACTCACTCTTTTTTTTAACTTTAAAGATGAACAAAGTTCCTATTGCATGTTACTTCTAAAAGACATCAGTCCAGACTTGCTTTGAATTCAAGATTTCTAGAACGTGAAGAAAGATGAACTCTTTGTTGTGATCATCTTCAGCAGACTCATCAATATTACTGAGAAGATCACATAAAAAGATGGTTTGTGGTTTNATATATGGGTTGACCTATTTTGCTTTTGAAAGTGAAGATACTATTTATGGACAGAAACAGAAAGAAGGGAAATCTACTTCTATTCTATGTACGCTATTGGTCAGCTTTTACTGCACAAACATTAAGTTCCCATCTTTCCACAAACTCCTGCAAAACCCAAGAGGGCTCCTCTCGAGCTCTGCTAGAACTCCAAAGGCCCTGAATTCTTCCCCATCACCCCTGCCTTGAAGCCAGTCTGTCAAACTCTCCAATTCCAGAATAGTGCCGAAACCTTGCAGCTCAAATGCAGCAATACTTTTGAAAAATAAGCCAGAAATTACAGAATCATAAGGCGTTTACAGAACATTTGCATTTCAGTAACAAGCTTTTCCCCTATGGTTTTCTTTCTGACAGATACAGTTCTTTCAAGGTGCTCTATTTCTCTTAAAAGTCTGAGATGAAAAACAACTTCCCTAACAAAAACATTTGAGACCACTTACCTTGTGGCTTTGGATTTGAAGCTGAACGTGGGGATTGTTTGACTGGCACACTTCCATTTATTCCCTGAGCCGCTTCATTGCGTACATTCTGCTCAACTAGCCTGGTTGTGGCACCCGCTGTACAAGTTCTAGACAATATTAAGGACTTCGGACAGATGCTGCTGCCTGAAAAATAAATACATACAAAAACCCAAGAATGAGAAACAGGATTAAATATAAGGTATAATGACTACAAACACATTTATCAGAGTGCTAACACTTCTCTACAGAGAAAATGAAAATATCTGTCTTCCCTTTAAGAGTGTCTCATCCTAAAAACACACTTTGCCTTTCTCTGAAATTTATTATGTTGTTTAACCCTTGAAGAGCTGGATATTAAAAAATACATCCACCAGGATTAGCCTAAGCTCTTCTACAGAAAGACTACAATCTTCAGTAGACTTTTTTCATATCGTAATTGTCAATGTGCTTGTTCAACAGCACTGTAGAAAACCCAACATTTTTGTTTGGCTATTCTACTTCTGCATTCAAAGTGTGCACAAAATGCTATACATTCAAAAAGTTTATTTTATTACTGATGGTAGGATCCAAAAGTCTTGCAAGTTTTTTTTGGTAGAAAAGGGCCCCCGCTGTAAGTATTAGGAAAAAAAGACCAAAGCACAGAGCCAGCCAACTGTTTCCTAGCAAAATGGAATTTACTCTGATTACCAGGACCTGAGGAAATCTGCTATTGTTAAGAAATCTGGAAGAAAATATAAAGGAAACCATATTCAAACAATAGTAACTGTAATAAAAACTGATTAGAATGTGATGACTGAAGCCTCTTGCTTTAAGGTATGAAAGCAATTGTTTCTCTAAACACAATAAAAAACTTGAAATAATAATATAAAGAACCTTGAGATGTTACTAAGATCAATATCCATTCACTTTTGAATCAAAAAAATCCACAACCTTTTTTTATGGGAGGAGCAAGGGAAAGGAAGAAAGCCCATTTATTGCAGTGTTGTCATAACTATTTTCATTTAAAAACATGATTAGGGTAGATTTTGGGCACCTCAATTTATTGTTATTATTTCCCACCATTTTACCTTTGCTTGCTTTTACTGGGGTTTTCTTTGCGTGCTTCCATAAAAAAGCAAATCCAAACTCCATTTAACCTTTTCATAAGGTTATCTTGTAATATCTTTTGAACAATTGCTCTGCAGATGTTGGACACTGATCTAATCCAACTCCCTCTCCCATGGCAAAATCTCCCAAGGCATTCCCAGCAACAGCCAAGCCTGCTCTTTGAACAGCAGGAGAAAGAGACACCACAGCTATTGCTCTGTGCTGCTCAGTGATCCTTCAGCATTTTGTGGATTCCAACAATATTTCCAAGTGTTTATTCTTTACTTCTTAGAAGTTGATTTTTCCTATTAAACACTGAGGTAGCCCTCCACCCAGAAGCTGCCTCTACAAACAGGGAGGCTTGCAGGGGTCCACGATGAGATCAACAATACTACCAAAGCACCAGCACTTGGATGACAATGCACTCATGACACCCACAGCTGCAACATGGCATCTTTCCCTCTTCCATTTCATTCAACTGGTACGGGATCTCCCAAGAACATAAAGGTGGTTGGTTTCAGAATGATGAGGATAATCTAGCAAGGCCCACCACATATAGAAGCTTCCCAGACATCTGCAGTCTTAGGCAGAAATTCCTCTGTTTCCTTGGGAATCATGCCCATACACAAGAAGTTGTATTGTACTACAGTAGTGGAAGCTCTGTCCCACATTCCTAAAAAGGTATTTTCAGTGCCATATCTGTCTTTGCTATGGAGGTGGGAGAACTGAAAACTCTTAGAAAGACCAAGGTGATGGTGCATGGAGTTGTACCAGCAAGTTTTCCTCATCTCCATCAGAGCTGACAGGCTGAATTTCCCTTTCCTACAGAATCTCATACATACTGTAGCAGTTTACATTCTAATTGAGGAATCCCAAATTCAGAAACAAATTTTAAAAAAGTAACTCCTGTGGGATCAGCACAATGCACAAATTGGGCAGGCAATTGCACGTAATTTATAAACCTGTATTCAGATCACTCTTAGAACCCTGCAATGAGGGTGAAAGCGTGAAGTCTTAGACCTTTCTGAAAACTAATTTGCTTGCAAATTTGACAGCTAATATGCTTCAAAATCTCCAGCTCCCAGAGTGCAGCTCAGTAAGGGGCACTGCTGCTGTCAACTGTTCTGGCCAAGGCAAAAAATGTCCATCAAAATGGTACCTTATTTATTAAAAGGATTTCCTAAGAAAACAAGATACTGCTGGGGTCAGAATAGGAACTTATTTTACACATACAACCTTTTCAAGGCACTAACTCCTGTTTAAGGTTATCACTCACAATCACTTTAAGCTGAGGCTGTTGCATAGCTGCTGCTGAGAACGGGCCACTCTGTGGTCAGCCACTTGTCCTCCCTCCTCGTCACCTTCTGCTCCAGCTTCTGCTTCTGGCTACTCCTTCCCCTATGCCAGCACCAGCACTTGTTCAACCACACAGTGAAATGAGCAGCAGAAAGAACGCAGCTGAAAGCTGAAGTAAATTTTGGGTCAGTTTGACCACACAGCCATCCCAGCACTGCTGCTCACATAACGGAATAGCCAGGAATACATCTGGAAGGGGCCAGGACAGCTCCTCCCAGCAGCAGCCCTCACTTAGGATGTGATGAGATCATTTAAATGCAACTCCAGCTCCTCAAGCAGATATTTGGACTTTGATTCCACTTGGTTTACACATGTGCACACCGAGCCTTAATACAAAGCCCGGCAAAAATAGGAAGAGCTGAAAACAAACCTTCAATGCAAAAACATTAGATGGCCTTAAGAATCAATTTTGTTGCCAGCATCACATGCCTCCCACTAGACTGGGCAATATTAGTTGCATTCAATGGGCAAAAGCCATTTTGCAAAGCTCATACACTGTAATAAAAAAATGTAACACAAGCAACAGAAAAGAGTGCTTCTCTGTAATGGGATCTTTTGCAACTGCTTACAGAAAACAAAAGCTTCAAGAGGTGTTCTGACCCAGGATGTGCTCTGGCTTCACACCAAAAACTCAGCACATGGGGGTGTGGGAAAACAGAATGTCTTCAAATTAATTATTGTTGTACAAGCCATTAAATAAATTATCCATCCTCTCTGGAAGTCATATTTTCTGATGATAGACATGCTGCAGACATTTAACCTATACTTCAAATTCGTAATTCTGTTAATTATGTCACATCCTCAAGCCATGCAAAGTTGGAATGGAAAATGTTAATGGAAATCTAGCCACAACATACTTTTATACAAAATTGAGCAGTCAAACTCTCTGGACAAAAAGCATCCTGTAATATACGTGGAAATATGAGCCCTGGTTTCTTGCCAGTGACTGGTAGCACCTTCTGGGTGATGTAGACAAGGAAATTCCGAGAGAAACACAAACTCCTGGTGAAAATTCCTGTACCTAGTGTATTGTATGCAAGTGTATTATAATACAGTAATACACTTTGTTATAACAAAAGCCCAAACCATGTAATATTCAGCACCTTACAAAATACCAAATACTTGCTCCACAAGCAGCAGCACACATTTCAGTAGGGCTGCTTAATTTTCTCCATTTAAGTAAGCGGAAATACAGTCTACCTTTACAAAATCCAGTTGCCCCATATATAGAACATAAAATCCCAGGATATGCAAAAAGGGAGACACGCTGCAAAAACCTGCAGCTTTTACTGGGCCAAAGTAGATTCCCATTATGATTATTTCTGACCTGGTTAAACACTTGCATATTTCTGCTATTCTTATGCACTATAAAAACTGAGAAATTTTACCTGAAGTCAGAAATGTGATGTACAATAAAATACTACCAGCCAGTTACTGTGTTGACTAGTACGTGATTCATTCTCCCTTCTTATAATCAGGAATGATTAAATACACTGAAGAGGAGAGAAAGGTGAGGGAAAGTTAAGTAAATTTAAAATTGGGGCAGGTAGGAATGTAGGGGACAAAAAGGTAATAATTAACTAACAGAAAAGAGAAATAAACACTGCAAATTTGATAAGAACTTAATTATTTTGCTTATCATCTACAAGGAAATGAGCAGCTAGAATGCTTGCAAACACGCTTGCATCTGCAAGTATGTTTGAAGCTAGGTGATGCATTATCTATTTTTTCAGAGCATTCTAATTAGAAATAACTTGGAGCCATGAACATTTAGACAAACATAATCAGCCAGCTTGAAATGCCAGTAACATGAAAAAACTGCTTATTTATATTCACGAAGGTTACACTAATGTTTTAGCATTGGATAGGTCCTTCATCAGCAGTTTCACAAGCCAATTTCAACGCCATTAAGTGTTCTTTTATATTTATTTTCATTCCCACTTATAAGCACACAGCCTTCTATACTGATCCAGCACTGTCTAATTTTTACTGCCATTGTGATCCCACTCTTCATCATACATTCTGAATGAAAGAAATGCAGTATTTCTGGATGCAAACAAAGTCTACTAGAAAAGAGAAAATTCAAGTATCAAAATTAATTCTCTTAAAATTATATAGTTATGTATACTTTGTGTGTTAAGTCCCAAAACACCTGCCACAATGGCTGTGGTTCTTGATGTTCTACTGCTAAATCTTTTCATGTAACATCAGTGCAAAGCTTCATGCTTCCTACTCATCCCTGGACACAGGTGGGCGTTTAGCACTGGTTCAGGCACAGTAACCAAGCCATACAATCTCCTGATCAGCTCAGAAGAGTGTTAAGTAGCATTGTCACTAACAGAGATGAATTCAACCCACCCATTTACTCACCAGCAAGGACAGAACAAGAGTGAGCAGCTTCCTGACCACAAACAAGAAAGCAGAAAGTGGCCTTTTACCCAGGCAGCGATACCACAGATTTTGCCCATGGCTGTGTTCAAATGTGCCCACAAAACTAAGTTTCTACTAACTTGGTACCTACCCTTCACCAGCTTATCCTTTTCCTGAGAGGAACCAACATGCTGCTGAGGTGCTTATGCTGCTGATGCATATCCAAACACATGCCAGTAACAACTGGGCTAAACTAAAACTATCTGAAAATCAGGAGTATGGAGGAGGAGAGTAGAAAGTGGGGAGGTCCCAGTTTCTCTCATGGAAAAAAAATAAATCTAACTTTCTACTAAATGCTACCCACAGACTTGTGTTTTGATGTATATGCACCTCTCCCACTGCAGAGTTGTGAACACTTTGCAGCTGCAGAATATTACAAAAACTTCATACTGAGACTCTGTTCTGTGCAGATGAGCTCTAAAGGTCAAACATCAGGCCTGCCTTTATTGTGGTGAGCCACTACTGAAATACTGCAAAGAGCTGATAACCCAACACTGCAAAAAGAGGAAAAAATAGCTTTTGCTGAAGTCAGGAGAGCTGTCTCACCAAAGAAATTAGTTTTATTTCTGCAAGAAGGTGGTGGCCAGAAAAATAAATGGCAAATCACAGACAGTTTAGAATTATCTTTGAAAAATGGAATCTTGGCAAAGTGTAGAGGACAGATCAGGTTCTATTAAAGGATTTGTTCAGATATATATGCTGACAAAATGCAAAAATACAGGTTTTTTTCTTGCAGAGCATTTCTCCAGACACAGACAAAAAAAATTCTAAGTTCAACAGAAGAAGGTAGATCATTTTCTGGGAACAAAAAAGATGCAAAGCAATAAGGCTATTATATCTCACTGCATGTGAACATTAACAGAACTACCAAACAAATGTTACCCTCCATTTCCTGGCATTTACTGCATGGGTTAAATAAATCTTGAAGTAAATATGGTAGGTATAAATTGCAAAAAGTGTATCAATATTAGTCTTTTATGTGAATGCACTCACAACATCTGATGGTGAAGTTAAACAGGAAATATTACTGAGTTTAAAACTGGCAGGTCAAACACTTATTACACAGCACTTGCCAAAAACTAGAAAATATTTAACTTGTTGGTAGATATGCTGCATTACATAGTAACAGAGAGCAGAGGTTTCCAAACTGCAATATCCATAACACTCAGTATGGGAAACACAACAATATGCAGGGCAGTAACACAGAAGGAGAACCAGAACAAACTTCAGCAAGTTTAACTGTGCACAACACAACAAAAGCTATTCTCAAAGAAGAAACAACTTGACTTTTGAAACAGTTTCATTTCTAATAAACTAAGGGGGGGGATATGCAGAGCATCAGCAATAGAACCCAACACCAAGTAGAAACATTCCCATATCGGCTTGGTCTAAGATAAGACATTACTGTACTGGTTTGGTTTGTAGGTATTCACGAGACTCAAGCATTTAATGTTGCCTTCCTGTGTTTTACCAAGCTTTATACTTGCTCTGATTGGAAGAGAAACATGCATCTTTCCCAGGGTAAATTTCATTTTTAGACTGAAATACAGCTGCCAGTCATTGTCACTAAAAAGACAAGGTTTGCCAAGTTACCAGCTATGGGTGCCACTACATTTAAATAGGATACCTATTTAGGACAACCTATTCAAGATTGTAAAGTCCAAGCTTTGACAAGAAGCACTAAAATATTAACAGAATAAGATTTATCAATTATCCCTTGATCTCAGTCTCGGCATACTGTGTATGGTGCAAAGTAAGGGACTGAATGGTGAATTCCACAGTCACTACAGATATCCTGCCAATGCTGGCTACAGCAGCCAGACTCAGTGTGCCCTAGAGTGTTGTCCTGTCTAGCTCTGATTTTGTTCTTTTGGCTCTGATCTAATAGTCATTTCCATGCAGGCAAACCTGGGCATCTGCTGCAATTCTTATTAAAATGAGTCAGCAATTAATGGGATTATCTTTCAGTATTTGTTTAAATTTTGGATTAGCACAGTAACGTAGCACAGACTGCTGATGCTGTTCCAATAAAACAAAAGGCACTGTACTGGACTTCAAATAACTGTGGTTTGAGAGCAGTAGCTTATGACTTAGGTCCTCCAACAAAACCACAGTATTTCTTACACTGAAGTTGTTATGAGTCATCTACACTCAGGGACCATGGCTTTGCTGATGGTGGTTGTTCATCAACTATTTAATGAATAATGGAGGTTTCTTAAATGAACAGAGAAATGTACAAATCACATTTCCAGGAATGCATGTGAAGGGAGAACTCTGTGTATGAGGAGTTCTGTTTATAGGAATAAAGCACTGCTCTTTCACATACTTGGTTCCTGTATTGCAATACATTCCCTCAAACCTTTGTTTTCACTTTCATCTTTGAACATGTATTATCAACCCTAAAATCTAAATAGAAAATATGCAATAGTGCTCTTTTACTTGTAGAGAATTTTATGGCTTGTGTTTCATAAAATAATCACAGAATATGCTGAGTTGGGAGGGTCCCACAAGGATCATCGAGTCCAACTCTTAGCCCTGCACAGGACACCCCAAGAGTCACACCATGTGCCTGAGAGTGTTGTCCTTGAACCTTGTCAGACTTTGTGCTATGACCACTTCCCTGGGGAGCCTGTTTCAGTGCCCAGCCACCCTCTGGATGAAGAACCTCTTTCTAATATCCAACCTAAACCTCCCCTGAGGCCATTCCTTTGGGACCTGTCACTGGTCACCAGAGAAAAGAGATCAGTGCCTGCACCTCATCTTTGCCTCATGAGGAAGTTGTTACTTCAGTAAGGTCTCCCCTCAGTCTCCTCTTCTCCAGCTCAACAGACCAAGTGTCCTCCCACTCCTCATGTGGCTTCCCCTCAAGGACCTTCACCATCTTCGTTGCCCTCCTCTGGACACTCTCTAATGCTTAGTATCTTATACTGCAGTGACCAAAACTCCACACAATATCCAAGGTGAGGCTGCCCCAGTGCAGAGCAGGACAATCCCCTCCCTCGCCCAGCTGGCGATGCTGTGCCTGATGCCCCCCAGGACATGGTTGGCCCTCCTGGCTGCCAGGGCAATGCTGACTCATATTCAACCTGGCATCAACCAGGTCCCTTTGTGCGGCACTGTTTTCCAGCATCTTATAATGTTGGTATATCAGTGATTTTGGACAATATTTTTTCTTTTATTGAGAGTACAAGACTTGCAAGTGATTTCAGCTCCTGACCCTACAGCCATGTATCATGAGCTTCATGTAGCTTAGAACCACAAGGCTCAAAAACACAAAACAAAAAAGCACCAAAATGGAAAATGGGTACAATAAGTAGCAGCAGCTTCTTTGGTCCAGGATTAGGTAGGGTAAGTTGACCCTGTAGCCCAAGGCAGCCGCACCCTGCCGTTACAGCCTCATTTCCGCACCAAGTAACTTCAGGTAATTCCTCCCTCCTTGTCAGTATCAGCTTTTCTCAATTCCATAACACACAATGGCAACTTTCAGCTCACAAACTGCTTCTCACATTACTGTATTTCATGAAGTTGCAGGAGTGTCCTGAACACATATGTCCACTTCTTCCCTCACTGTGATAACGGGAACATTGGTGAGCCCTGTATCTAAGGGTGCCTTCCTCCTCTCCCCATCCTACTTTACAGATGTTTACACATTTGATGAAGGAAGGTGTTGAGGAAGTTTTGTATGACTTTCTTGAGTTTCCACTGAATTAACAGCCAATTTGATTAGGAACCCTAGCACAAGAAAAGATTAACAGGATGCACCTCCACCAAGTTTTCCCAAAATTATCTTTTCATTTTAGTTGTCTGTGTAAAGCTGTGTGAAGTGAGCAGTGTTGCCTCAACTATTATTTTATGTAACACTGAAATTTTTCACTAAGTTTTTGTCACCAGCATATTTTGCACAGATGGTTATCGTCATCATTTTCCAAATGTCCTGAGCTCCTATTTACTAAACAAGACACACCATTTGTGTAAGCAGATTTACTGATCACAGAAGAATCACTTGTCTGGCCAAGGGTTGTAGTACTGAGCCTTGTGTTTCTTTCACTGTATTTGTCACGTTTTAAGATGATTTACTGTCTTCTTCCTTTTTGTCATATATCAGAAAAACTGCATGACACCATGCTAAGCAGCACAGTCTAAAATCATGTTAATGAGAGCACCTGCAATACAGGGGGCATGTGCATAAAAAAATGCAGCTATCTCATGAAAACCACCGGAATAGTTCAAGAGGATATATTAATATATACTTACCAGGCAAGTGCAGTGATTACTCAGACAATAAAAAAGATCTTTCCTTCTATAATTCATAAGCCATTATAAAATAACTGTGTGTTCAAATAAATTTGACTTAACTACAAATTTCACCATTCTGCTCAGTATATGTTGCTTCTGAACTTCTATAGCCAATCTGTCACTGCAATTTCATCTTGTTCTCTGGCCAGTTATCTGTAGAGTTCAACTCAGACCTATTTTAAAAACTACCCATATGCTTTGAGACATGAAATTAGCCACTACTGTAGATAAAAGGACTAAATTAAAGCATTTTTAGAAACAGGATGCTAAAACAACCCAAAGCAAAAAGCCCTCACAGACTCAAGAGGGAAAAAATAATATATCTAATTAGAGAAGGCTGAAACTGCAACTGGTCTATTATTTCAGAAGATCTAAGCAGAAGTTGTATAAATACGTTGTGAAACCATTCAAGTAATTTAAAGATATAAACACATATACAGTATATCCAAAATGTAGAACAGCCAAAGATACAAACAGAAGTCAATTACTCAATACAAGCCAATGAAATTATCACTGATAGATGGAAACTATCCCTCATCAACTGCTGAGGCAGTTCATGTGTCCCGCCAGCATCTGACAGCCTGAAGCTCATCCAGCAACCAGCTGTCACGGACACAAGTGTTTCACCCATTTCCCTCCCTCCTCCTGGCTGCCTGCTCCCACCACTTTCTGTGCAGCAGTGTTGGCACGCATCTAGCCTCAGGATGTGGTCTGGGAAAGTTAAGCCATCAGAAATGTAATGCTGCCAAAAAATAAAGCCGCCAGTTTCACGCATTCATTCACCTTAGATGCACTGGATCTTGGGCAAAGATGCAAAAGTATTGATAGGGAAAGGAAGACAAGACTTCCTCTCCAGAAGCAAGTAGCCACTAGATAATATTGATTTTGTTGAATCATATCTCAGAGGGGTTGGAGCAAACAGTAGGGAAGGAAAGGAAAAAAAAATAATCAAAAACCCATTATCTAAAAATGGATGGCTTGAAATATGCCCTAATTATAGAACAGGCAGCAGGGTATTAACTGCACAATAGCATTACAGCAGGCTACCAGGCACTACTCCCTGTTACATGAAAGATTACAAGTAAATGTAAAACCATGAACTTTACAATCAAGAACAAAGCGCGGGTGGAAAGGGACGCTCGGCCCTTCAGAGCGGCTCCAGCGGTGCAGCTGTGCGGCACCCCGGCTGCTCCGTGCTGAATGCCTTTCCTCCCCCAAGGCCGGGGCAGCCAGCCTGCTGTCAGGCTCCCCAAGCACTTCAGTCTCCCTGCCAAGTAACTAACAACCATCATCTACAAAACAGAAAAACAAGCAGTTCCCTGGGAATGCTCACTGCACCAAACCAGAAATATAAAGGACCCAAAGCTGGACACTTCACAAGAATTCAAGTGCTTCCTGCTTTTGACCTGGTTGAGGGGAAAAAAAGTGAAGAATAGCCACACAAAGCCTCGTTTAAGTACATTTAGAGCCTTCCTGTGAAATCATTCAAGAAGGACCTTCCTTGTCCAGTCCCTTTAAAGCCTACCATAATTATGCCAGCTTTTATGCTGTCTCTTTTCCATAAGGAACAAGAGACCTATCAGCATTTCACACTCACTCATTGGCTCATAATCATCCTTACGTAAGGAAACCAAATACTAGCTGCTTGGAATCCAAATAGGGAAAAATCTCTTAGCCCTGGATTGCCAGAGACGATTACAGAATTCACTCCAGATTAACAGACCTGCAGATGAATACAGTTGTCTCTTGAACATTATACAGATTGAAACACCTTTACATTTCACACTATGAACTGGTTGAGAGATTCAAATTCAGAACTATTCTACTGTTTGCGCCTCTCTCCTCTCTTTTCCAGATCTCCACTTAAAATATTCTTTTTCTTTTGTTTTGTTGTTTGGTTTTTTGTTTGTTTGTTTGTTTTTTCCAGAAAAAGAACAACTGTATTAAGAATTTTGAATACTGTTTCTTAAACCTTGTGAAGATGGAGAATTCAACCTTTTTTTTGATGCAGACTTGGATAAATATTTACCACACTGTTGCAAAAAGCTTAATATTCATATGAATATCTTTGATTGTACAAATGCATAGGAAGTGTATTAGGGGGAGAGGAAAAAAGTATTCATGCAATGCAAAAATACATTAAACACAACTACACTTCAGGAAGAGAAATCATCTTGTTTTGACCAACACCTCTCAAGGATGTGCAACCTTTCACTTTGCAAACATTTCAAAATGAAAATGTTTGAAGGCCCCAGGACAGGCCGAAAAAAGGCTACTCCCATCCAAAACCCCGCTACCCCAGACAAAGTGAGACAGCACCCCACCCAAAAGTGCGAAGTTTCACCCTCTCCGTCCCTCCACATCCCCATGGCTCCCAGTCCTTGCTTCTTACCAGCTCTAAGGCTCACTGGGTTTCTCTCCAGGCCAGTGTAACCCCCTGCAGCTCACAGCAAGTGGATGTGGGTTTTATCACCAGAGTTTTGTGCTGTGGGAGTGAACTGAACTGGTTCATGCATAAGACCAAAAGTCTGGGAAAGCCCCAGGGAGAGACTGGGCAGCCTCTTGGCAGCAACTACCCACTGGATCACTTGAGCTGCTTGCAGAATTCCAGCCCAGCAAAATGTTGCTGACTCCTATGCAATATTTACTGTTTTCCTTAGAGCCTCAGTTTTTGGCATCAGAAGAAAGAGGATCAAAACATTCACTAAAAAAAGTGGACAGTTTCCATGTTGGGGAAGAAAATTTTCCAAAACAGAGAGCAAATAAAATCTACAAAACTACTCTTAAAAAGCAACGTTTGTTTAAGGTTAAACATTTAATGTTTTTTATAATATACCAGGTTTGGCAGTACTACAGTCCCTCCCCACCTCACATGACCTAAACTTGCTATTGCCTCCCCTTCTTTTTCTCTTTTTTTTTTTTTTTCCTGGTGACAGATCACGACTGTAAGGGTTTTTCACAAGCAAGCAAGAGCACTCACATTGTGTTAAATATTTTATGGCAATCTAAAGGAAAGATTATGTTTCCTAACTACCTGTCCTTCTCAAGGTCAAGCATTGACTGTGAAACTGTAAGAAACACACAGGCACTGTATTTCCAAACTCTTAACATTAAATAAATTTAATCCTTTTGTTTTATAATAATTATAAACCCAGGACAGACGGGAAGAGATAGGGAAGAGAAGCATTCCATAAACACTTTGAATTTTTAGTAAAGACTCAACAAATTCTCTGGTTTTACAAGCATTGATGTAAACTAATAGACTGTCTGTCTCTGTTTATATAGTACCTACCACATAAAAGACTAACATAGGACTCAGCATTGCAGTCACAAAGCAAAGCATAGGGATGGCACTAATGAAAACACTTAGGTCCACTGTTCACTTCTGGGTCATGGTATCAATGAACCTTTCAAATTGACAATGCTTGAAATCCGTTTTGCAGCAAGGCTTTCCCTTATAGCGAATACTAATTTATATATATATTTATATATGTCTACAAAGTTCCAGTCTTCAAAATGTTGAAGCTCCAGAAAAGGTACATCCTACATATTTGTTATGGGTCTTTAGTACTTGGAAAAACCGCTTTGCTCAGGTGTCTGGACACACTCAAGTGCACATTGTGGTAACAATGAATAAAGTGCCATGTGAATTTATACCTTCCTATAGGCGCTTTTCCTCCAGACATGCTATTATTCCCCTCTAACCCAGTCCCAGCATTCAGCACTGGAAGGATTTCTTTCCATTTAGGGCTGGAGGCAGCCAGTGCTTCAGCAAGCGACTCACTGCTTCTCTCAGATATTGTTTGGGAGTGTCCAGGGATATTTGTCCACTCAATTTCAAATCTCACAGACTGGAACTACTGCTGTCACCATTTCTCCATGCACTATCTATATATATATAGGTCTCCTACACATTTTGAGAAGGTGACATTAGGATGTATCTGTATGTTATTCCACAGGCTGGTAGAAACTCACAAACTCTCAGCCTTCAAGCCGGGTATTTGCACCATAGTGCTCTCCTGCATTAACTGCTTTCATATAACTTTTAACTGGAGACTTGGAAACACACTGGAAAATACCATGATAGTATAATCTATGTCACTTTAAAGCATACACGAATATACTTGCACTTCACTTAGTTAATCTAAAAAAAATTAAAAAAAAATTAAAAATCAAATGTCACAACTTCACCACTACATTTCTATATTTGACAATTAGCGACTGCCACTGTTAGATGTAAGTTTACTGTAGGCCTTGGCCTCTGTAAACTGAAAGTAAGCCAAGGGGCAAGAGGAAAGATGAGTTGTACTACCCAAAATAGTAGTCATGGCAGCACATTATACTTCCTGAAAAGTCCATAAGAGTTTAATGTCTTATTTACAGGAAAATAATATACAATACAAATCCTAGAAAACAGCTCTTAAGAGACAGATCAATGAAAAAATGTTTTCTACATCCACATGTAGATTCTTCTCATGATACAGCAAAATGATATGTAAAGAGTGGGAGGAAAGGTATGATTACCATCCTTTTGGTTGATTATTAAAAAAAAGCTGGAGGGAGAAGGGCAGTTTCAAACTTGGTCATAAAACAGATAAGGAGCCAGCAGAATTATTTGAAAACAAGTATTCTTTGATCCCAGGAAAAATCAGATGCCCACAAGTACTGAATTTAGGAGAGCTGGGGTATAATTATTTGCATGCTTATACTTCAAGCTTCTCTAGCAAATCTCACTCTTATTCATCCCTCTCTTTAGTCTCAGAGGGAGACTGATATTCTAGACCCAAACTTTCCACAGATCAGCTTCATCCATCTCTCTGTGGAAAACTTAATTCAGAATATTTATTGTCTTATATTAAGCTGTTAGGGTTGGCTGTGACTTTTGATTGAATTTACCCTAAGCTGATTTTTACCAGAACTGAAAAACACACTCACAATTAAAGCAGCATTTTCAATAGTATTCTTTAAAACTCAGTTGCAATCACTTAACAGAAAAAAATCCAAACCTTTCACTGGATGGTGCAATAAAAGAAAGCATTCTTTAATTCTAGAAGCCAATTCTGCACATTTTTGTAGCATAAGCATCAGCTAAATGGAATATTTTAACACCATACGTGAAAAGCTGAGCGTAAGTCACAAGTGCACATTTACTTCCTAAAACAATGAGAGATACAAATCTTAGAGCCAATTCTTACTTACAGAAATGTCCTACAGAAATCTTACAGCTATGAACAGAGGTCAGTGAACCTGGCAAATAAGCCAGGAACTGAAACCACTTATAAACATCACAAAGCTGATCTGCTTTTAAGAAAATCTCAAGCTAGTGAAAGCAGCAGCAAAACAAGCCAAAAGTATCAGAGTTCTTGGTGTGGCAGATGTATAGACAATCGGTTCAGGAGACTTCAAGCTCATTTACTGAGATCAGGAGGAAAAAGCCACCAGAGCATTCCAGCTGTATTGCATCATAAAGCAGCTGATGTTCACCGGCTTATTTGCTTCCAACTAGAAAGTTTAACTCTTGATGTTTCTGGACACAAACACACCCCGGGTCTTGAAGAGATTAAACAGAAGCAACCTGTTAAGTCTTACCTGGTTCAGAAGACATTGTTTGTAAATATAATCCAGTACCACTGCACGAGGAATTGATTTTGCAATGGTAATAACCCTATGGCAGGCTCACATTTATCCTATTTACAAGCCCTGTAAGTTGCCAGAAAGGACTTCTCCCCAGATGTTCAGTATATGCTGACAGTCTGCATGCCGGGTCTATCAATTACACTATGCTCCTCCTCTGTGAAGGCAAGCCTGTTTTGAGAGGAAAAACGTAAGCATGCAAACCACTCCGCTTAGAGAAGAGAGTGAAGTCTGTTCACGAGTAAAGAGGAAAAACAAAGAAATCAGCTTATGTAACCTATGAACTGCTGGAGAAAGGAGGAGGAGGGACTACTGTAAGTTGTTTTGTCTAATACTTCAGCTACTATGAAAGTTTTGTCACTATTAATTGCATTGCTGTTTGAAATGAAAGCATTATCAAGGTTAAAGGACAAGTCCGGACACTTTTCTGTTTGGTGCTTTGTTCTCTTTGTATTGCATGATGCTCACTTTGAATCATCTTTCACATTTCCTACTCTCTGTTTACATTTATGCCTAGACTAAAGAATATACAACAAACAGGATACCAGAGCATTGACCAAGATAGTCTACATTAAAGAACTGTTGTAAAAACATTAGTTTATTTGCCACAGATTAAAACTGACTAAAATAATTCAAAAATCAAATTTTAAATGGCATAAACTAGATATTGTGCTCCAGGGTACAATATAAAGATACTAGAGTGAATTATGAACACTGTAAATGTACATTTTTAAAAAGCAAAAGGATTAACTGAAAAGGGAAGTTACTGTAAGTAACTTTCTTTTATTTTTTCAGAGCTCCCACACCATGTGATCCCCAGCTGGCACACTTTCATCTCAGCAGGAGAAAAACTGGGATTTAAATCCAGCCCTGTCAATTCGGATAATATGAATCACAGTATAGTAGTCAGCTTGCCATTTGCTGCAGCTGAGGTCATCTTCTACCTCTGCATTGGTCCAAACCACAGCTCCCTGCAGCCCCTTCCATCACCGGCAACTCATGGTTCTCACATTGAAGGCTGTGCAGCAGCACAGCCCTGCAGAGCTCCCTCGAAGGACAAGTGCCAAGGGTTATGGGGAACACACTTGCAAAACAATCTGTGACTATCTGTTTTTCACCGAGGCGACAGCCCTCTGGAACAGGGCAACTAATAATTTCCTTTCTATTACAGATGTTGAACAGCAGGTGGTATTGCCAAAAACAGCAAAAAAAAAGAAAAAAAACCAAAACCCCAACAACAACAACAACAAAAAAACAAAACCAAAAAACCAAACCCAAGTACTTTCCTCCAGTTATTTCAACACTTCGATGTGTTTTTGTTCTTGAGATGAGCAGATACAAGCTCCATGCATATGGATTTGAAATCTAAATGGAACCCATTTTTAGCATTTTGGCCAAGATTTACAAGTGTTTTTTTTGTTTTGAGCATTTATTTTTAAACTGTTAGGCTACAAAGATGCATTTCCCCATCCTTAATACTCCCAGCAAGTAATCTCAGGCTCCTTAAAGACACATAAATTTTGTTCACCCAGGCCATCAACATATCATTAAAACAAAAATACCATTCACTGAGTTTCATAACCAGAGTAAGCAAGCTCCAATGCATAGGCTGTATTTCTACTTTGAAGTTCACCACCAAGAGTTCAAAGCTCGCCCCCATTCCTTGGACTTGCACATGAAGGACACCTACAGAAGAACACCTTATCTCTCCAGGAAAGCCTTTCTTGAGAAGATAAATGTTCTGCTCAGTTTCCCCTATTTAGAACAAACCATTTTCCCTATGGAAACAGCCTGGTTCATCCATCTGCCAGCAAGGACTTTGTCAGCCTTTCTTCAGCCTGGTGTACTCTTCCCAGTCCAGGAAAACCACTAATAATGCCTGTCATACAAGATTGTGACAGACTTGAAATTCAGATGGCATCAGCAACACAGTTTTCAACTTTCACACTAGCAACATAGTGGGTTGGAAAACTCTAAGATAAATGACTACAAATTGGTTCAGATATGCAGCTACATAAATGGTTACCGACCACTGCAAGCAAACAGGCAAAAAGGGCTCATGCAAAGAAAAGGAGGGGCCAGAAAAACAATCAAGTCTCCCTTTTGGGGGAAGTGTATAACTGTTGCAAACTTTGCACCATGCCACATGTGGGAGGGATGACATCTGAGCTACTGAGACTCTGTTCTCCCTTAGTCCTTGCCACGGGGACAAGGCAGAGAACAGGCAAGAAGTCAGAGCTCCCACCAGCCCTGAAAGATGCACCTTGGACCACACAGACAATGCCCCAACTCGCCACAGCCCATGGAGAGTCACCACAGTTCTGCTACTACTCAAGGAAAGAGAAGGAATTTTACACACATGAAGGAAACTGGGGGTTTTATTTCATTTCCAGAAGTAGCAACATTAAAACAGGCTTAAGGAAGTCTCCAGTGTCCATCTTTAAAACACATGCTTAACTCCTCCTTGTTTTAAAACGGTAAAAGATTAATTGTTTTATCTCTATTTGATTAGGTAGCAGATAAGGGGATTTGGGAGAGATTAAAACTGCTAGAATGGGAACATCTCATTAACCTATTCCCACGGTTTCACACAGGTTCTATACCAAAATTTGCTTACTCTAAGAGCAGAAACATTGCAAACTGCCCAACACAGTTATAGTGTCAAGTAGTAGTTGAAAACTCATCAAGAGCTGCAGCCGTGTCTTACCTGTCACCAAAACATGTCTGTGAACTTTAATAGAAGTTAATTAAAAAAAAAAAAAGTTAGTTTTATTAATTTTCTCTAAAAAGCAGATGAAGAGGAATGGAGAAAACTAGTTAAATAAAATGTTTTCATTAGTGTGTAATTAAAACCATACTAAGATGAGTAATTGCTGTCATTTAGTATGACTAGAATAACTACACAAACTAAACTCAGTGTGTTTTTAGTCCTTGCACAATAGACTAGTTCTATGAAATTATGTTACCTCAAATCAAAATATTTGGCATCTGCACCACTTCATCAGTCCAATAACTAAAGGTTTTCACAAACATCTGACAATAAATATACAGCATTTACTTTCTTTTCCAAGCACTCCAAGCACTTTTTAAACTAAGCACCACAAGCTTTCTCTCTGTACTTTCCCCATTTTGCAGATAAGGGGACTCAAATTATATACAGAAGTCATTTCAATATTCTAAATGTGACAAAGGAGGTTGATTAGGAAGTCACATGAGTACTGTTGGGAAACCTGGAAAGCTGACCTAAGTATCACAGAGCTACATGGGCAGCATGTCACACTGACACACATGCCCCAAACTAAATCAGCCCATGTGACAGTGAATCACAGTCCAGTACTCAATGTGGCTGTTGTGGGCTGTCTCCTCCTTACTGCAGGCTCACTTCATGCATAAAGCGATAGTAGAGGTTTGCTGAGGATGCAGGACACGATACACAGTTTGTGCAAGCCAGTGAAGGAGAGTGATTTTTGTCTCACCCAAAGGATCAGTAACCCACCTGTCACCCTGACACAGAATGTAGAATGAGCACTTGTGAATTTATGTATGAAAACACCTCCCAACATTTTTTTCCCTTGTGGGAGGTCTTTAGACATCTCAGTGAGTCCAAGAGGGAAAGGCCCCTTTTACAGCGCTCCCATAAAGTAGCTGTGGTTGCCTCACACGGATCTACCCCTCCCCTCTCTCTTTTACACTCCAATACCTCAAAAGCACAGCAGTTTGGGCATGGGCAAAAATAAAATCATGCTTTGTCCTCATCCCAAAATAGTTCCCGAGGTGCTATTAAAAGCTTCTCTCAAAAGCCAGGCAGAGGGGGTCATCTTGGCTCCCAGCTATTCTTAGGGCAAAGGGATCAGCTACCGACATACTACACACTCTTGTCCCAAAGTGACCCTCACTTCTGTCAGACCTTCCACATGCTGTCCTTTTCATGACTCTTGAGATAGTCTAAAATCAGTAACAAGTGATTTTGTGCAGAAGCCTGGATGGATATAAATTGTACCTTAAACAAAATATTTCAAAAATTTCAAAGCACATCATTTGTTAAATACTGCTGTCTTGTTAAGCTGCATCCTTCAAGCTTTGCCACATAGGCATGCAAGGAAGGAAGAAATAGCCCTTATCACTATTTATATCCTATTATATCCTATTTTCAAGGATATAATGAATAAAAGGATAGGGGAAAATTCTATATTAATTGATCTGCAGAAAATAGTCATCACCAAGAGAAGGAGGGAAGAGGTAAAGGTCACATGGAGATGGGCTGAGCAGGGAGAGAATGCAGGAATGGGTATTCAGGACTGTTGCAACAATGAAAAGTTAGAACAGCACCTTAAGAAGATGGGAAACCAGGCCCCAACAAGGTGAGAAACACTAAGAGACATTCTGGATCTGCAGCCCAAACAGAAACAAGTTTGTTGAAAGGATATTTTCCCCTCCCAGTTCTGAAAAATTAAAAACTCCATCACTTTTCCTGGTTCACGTGCAAGAAGATGCAAAACAGGCAATCTCAAGGCAGATGTGATGAACAACCACCATGCCATAAACAGGACATAAATAGCAGTATTTTCCCATCCTTTTTTTCTTTTCTTCCAGCTCAGCTGTATTATGTGCCCCAAAGGGAAAGCTTGTAGTGCACCCAGAGAACACACAATAGAAATTCTTAGGCGAAAAGAACTTTCTGTCCTATGTTTGCACAGCATTTGTCATTGGAACATCTTTGTGTCTGTAGTTTAGTCCAAGCATAGAAGTAATACAAGCAACTACAAAACTCTCCAAACAAGTAATTAAATGGTTGCAGTCCTACAAAACCAGAGAACTATATCAAAGATCGCTGAATGGCACGTCACTGACACTGTTTTTGCTATGGCAACTGTACGTTTTACACTAACCATAAAAAGCTGGTTTTCTGTACCTTAAAGTATCTTCCATACTTTAAAAAGAATAAAATAAAATCCGGGTATCTGTGGTTCATTTTTCAATTAGCCTTCTTTAGTGAAGAAAGATCAGCAATTGTTAAAGGATTTTTAGTTTTAGACCGGAAAAGTGGTCAAAGGCTTTGCCTCTATCAACTGGATTTGATTTGAAAGTTATTCTGTTAAGAAAAAAAAGGTTTAACAGTTCTTATTTCTAAAATGTCCTTTATATATGTGTATGTATATATACACATACACACACCATAAATATATATACTACAAAATTGAGAGAAAGCATTATGTTATGATTTAGGGAAGAAGAAATTGCTATTTATAGTGTTATCCATTCTATTATGCTAACACAGAGTTAGCAAATACCCACAAAGAGAAGACACTCTGGCCCTGCAACTCTGATTTTTCTCATGTCATCTTCATTGCTTTCTCCTTCCCGGGCCTTCCTCCTTGAGAAGATGCTTTGTCAGGCCTCCTGCCTCCCACACAGCTGCTGCCTTGTCCCCAGCAACAGTATTACCTCTGACAGTGATATTCCCCTGCCAGCCAGGGCACACAGCCAGACCAGCAGAGCCAGGTGGTGCTAGACCAGGAGGGCAGCTCTAGTGCCTCAACAGCTTGGGGTCATGATGCAGCTCTTACCACAGAAACCCACACCCTTCCTTAAAGAAGAGTGGAAAAAAAACAAGGAGGAAAAAGGCTGTGATCTACCTTAAAAGTTTTGCACTATCCACTTTTATTCACCTTCACACATCAAACATCATTTAATATATTTGCAAAAGAGCACAGACTCATTTTCCAGTCAATTGAGATTTTGGTCACATATACACACGCAAAACATCCCACAACCCAAGCCAGGAAGACCACCATAGAGAATTCTCCTAAGATTCTGCAGTACAGTGAAAAGCTGAATTCATAATTTAAAAATTACCCCTGCCACATCAGAAATCCAAACACTAAAGACTCACAAGTGAAGCAGGTCAGATTGAAGTGGCCATGATTTCACCTCCATATAAAAATCAAATTTTGGCAGTGCTAGATACTAAAAATAAAGTACAAATTATTCTTGGTTTGAATTAATAAAACATCAGGGTGGAATAATCAGTATATTCCTGAGGTAAATAAGAGCATACATATCATAGTCAGGAAAGAAAAAGAAACTTAAAAAAAATTCAACCAAAAATTCCGTGTCTGACAAAAAACAGTAGCAAATGTTTGGGGAACCCCCACAGAAGGCAGCAAACACAACCCCCACAGCTTACAGCATCACTTTATGCACCACCCATGTCAGCAGATGCACTTGTGCAAGCACACTCTACCTGATGCTGGAAGCTGTATTAACCATGAATTTGTTCAGTTTTTCTCTGAATTCCATTTACATTTCTTAAACAGAATATGTGACATTACAGGCAGTTTCAATCTATTCCACTTTGACTCCAGACTTTCTGAGGAAGAGAAACTTGAAGGCACAATGTATTTCCCTTTCCACCTTTCTCCAGCCTTCCTGTCATGTTATAGAAAGCATCAAATTAACTTTTACCAGAACATATCAATTCCTAAAAGTCACAGCCTTTGGGTGGGAAGGGACCTTTAGAGATCATGCAGTCCAGCCCTCCTGCATGGGCAAGGACATCATTCACTTGAATATATCTCAGGGCAAAAAATTTCATTATCTGTTCACAACTATTTCCTTCTGCCTCAAATATATACACAGCTTTAGTCTCCTGACTTGGTCCTGTTACAGCCAATTTAGTCTAGTACTTACAGGATAGTCAGCAAATTGGGACCTTCTTTGCAAAGCTTTTTCTCCCCTGCCATTAATACATAGAGTATTGTTTTTTTCCAGTCCATCCAGCCTTGCATATCTCAAGTGTTCAGAGAAAGGTCATGAAAAGGAATTCTACAAATCAATTTATTTTAAAAAAACAGAAGGTAAAAATACAGACAGTGGTGACAAATAAGAGAATGCAGATGTGTACTTCAGCTTTTGGAGCAATAAGGGTGCAAGATCAGAGACATTTGCGACTGTTTTACCTAGTGAAGTAGTACTGATAGTTAAATATTGCCTTTGAGACCACATCAGCACTAATGAAACTGTAATTTCCTTTAAATCATTGCCATCCACACACCAGACCTCATCAGCCAGACAGTAATAACTTTTCATCATTTATTTCAACAGAAAAGCAATCAATAAGCTTTTCCCCATAGTTCTTTCCCTGCTATCTCTGAACTCTAAGAACCCAGAATGAGAAGATGCCAGCTATAAAACATACACAGTCGAGTTCCACTGTTGTCTTTCTTATGGAAAGAGATTCTAAAACACCACTCAATTTTGAGATAAACTAGATTAGATCAGTCTCAGTGCAAAGAAAATCCAAATCTATTAAAACATGATCAACAGACTACATTATAAAGTACAGTAAGTAGATCACAACGGATTGAGAGGCTTTTCCCTCTCATCATTACTGTGTCCTGGGCACTGTTTTGCACTAAATATGTTTAGTATGAGACTGCAGGAATATCACACTTCTGTTCACACAAGCTGTGGACGCTCCATGGAAGACACACATATACACAAAAAACCAACCACAGCTGCCCGCTGGAGTTTCACACCTTCTGTTAAAAAGTGACTGAAAAGGCATTCTTCAGTTTTCAGAATTTTTCAAGAGTAGGAAAATTTTGGAATATTTTCAGGCATACCAGAGAAACATCAGGAATAAGACCAGTAACATCAGTGACAGGACAAGTCTGAAAAATTTAACTCAATTGTTCAGAAAGACTGTATTTTACAATCAATAAAACCAGCTTTATAAACACATACACACACAAATGGACTTCCTCTTACAGCAGAAAACAGGCCACAGTTTGCAGAACAAGTGGTAACATGGTGAAAATTTGTGGGCAAGGTTCTTCTTCTACAGCGTTTCAGACTAAGATGCTAAAAAGAACATTTACCCAAAATAAGTGAATGCTACCAGACAACAGAGGAGTGCAGCATTGCTGACTTTACTAAAGGCACAGCTAACTGTGAATACTTCATTGTGTTAGATTTTAACTGTTGTGTTTCAGTTCTTAGGCAAAACTCCAATTCCTGTACTAGACCTTCAAATATATTTTGGCTTATAGCAGCTATCTTTAAGAGTGTTTGTAGCAGCTTCCATAGTTAAAACTGACTTACAGAAATCTTGACAAGCCAAGGGACTAAAACACTTGCCAGTTACATTACAGTGGGTGGCCAAGTCATAACAGCAACATAAGGCTCCAAGCAATGGCGTGAACAAGAGCTGCTGAGGAGAACAGACATTAAAATTAGTCTTGGAAACTGCCTTGTCACAGAGCTGCCAGAGAACCATTTCAGAAGAAAGGTAAAGTGGCATAGGATCTTTAAAGAAAGACAGCAGGTAATCTTATCTAACCTATGAACCCTTTTGATAATTTAGGGAGCCAAACAATACTCAATCACGTTAAACACAAGTAAAATGAGCATCAAATTACTTATTCTAGGTATTAGATCTCAATCTCAATGTAACTGCTGCAAGCATGGTATGCAAAGCCAGAAAATGATTTTGAATTACCAAAAAGACACTTCATGCATTCACTCATCTTCCTGAGCATCGGTGACCTCCTTAAGAAAGGGAGGAGAATTTAAAAAAACAAAACAAAAAAAAACAAAAAACAAACAACAACTAAAAACAAAACAAAAACCAAAAACAAAACCAAAAAAAACAAACAAACAAAAAAAACCCCACAACCCAAAAAAAAAAAACCCCAACTTGAGTAGGAAATGGGACAGGGCATAGAAGCACACAAAGGGTGCTCTGACTGAGGAGGATACCAGGAAGTAAAATTCCAAGTGAGAAGTTCAGGTCTTGCCCTGCAGGAATAACTCATTACAGAATCAACTTGTTCTTTCAAGTAATATTACAATCTCTTGAGCTAATTTTCCCTCTACTCCTCAAACAGCAGCTACGCTCAGCACCACTCCAGGGAATACACCACACCACCCATGGCACTACTCAATACCTGCAAAACAAAACTCGGTTGTAGAAGAGACTGTAATTCAGGTCTTCTGCAGCCACAATTCCCAGTTCACAAGCCTTTGCTAAAAAGGCTTTCATATTTTGTTTCAATATTAGCTATCACATCTAAAACAGGTACTCAGAACTATAACCACAACACCACATAACTGGGTAGCTGAAGGTGGATTCTTGTTATTTTAGTTAAGTGTTACTACAAGTAGAAGTCAACCAGACAAGTTGCAATGCAAAGGTTAGCTGCATCCCTACCACCTGCATGAAGGTAAAGTGCTTCTGTCGCGGAGGGAAAACCACAGCAAAAAAGTACAGTCTGAAGAATAAACAAGCCAGTAAATGTCTACAGACAGTCAAGAACAAGTACAAAAAAACTGCACTGAAGGTTACTCCAAAGATCAGCAGCTGGAAAAGCACTTCTACTTGAAAAAAGCATTTCTACTACCATCTGTCAGGACTAGATGACTACTCTTTCCTCTGATTCAAAATCTGGCTGCTTTGGGTTCCCATTCTTCTGAAGCACTGGAGACTGGCTGTGGTTATGGGGTCCAGGAAGCATTATCCTGTTAGCAGAATTAATATCCCAAAGTGCCTACTTAAGTTTTCTACTACTAACAGAAATTTCATGATACTGTCAATTACTTCAATCTTTCTTGCTGAATTTCTGAAGCAGAGTGTAATATTGACTTTTCATCATTTAGTACAGTTTAAAGTTCTAAGTTTGCTCCCCATAGCCAGTAACAGTCTGTGGTTCGCAGTGTGCCAGAAGAAAAGCCTACTGAACATCTAAATGACAAGTAAGTTATATGGCCACCTGTGACTGAAGGAGAAGCCCACACAAAAACCCCTCAGTGACCAAATGGCTCCTTCCAGTCCTGAGCTCCACATTCCCAAGTACACTCAAGGACTTACTTTGCTGAGATACTCATCAAAAAGTAAACAATTCCCATGACTCTATCAGTTCAAGTAGTATTTTTATACTGAAAAAGAACAGCCAATTATACAGTAAGAGCAACTGGATGAACTGAGAAAAGAGAAGTCAGAACTAATTCCTCTTCAAGACATTCTGCTGCTGGAATGCAGCCATTTCTCCCCACCCTGTTCTTCTCCCAACTTTGAATAACAATTACCTGGGAGGAATATTTTCTGAAGAGCTCTGAGTCTTCAGGTTCTCCAATTACACTGCTCAACAAGGTGGGACTTTGAGGGAGGACAAAAATAATTCTGTACTAAATGCAAGCCCCTCTCAAAAAGACTAAAAAAACATACCAAAATTCCCAGATATAACATAAATCTGGACACTGCCAGTCTCTCCCATTTAGTTACTCATTGTCTCGCTGCACTGGGTTAGTATGGTGATCTGCTTGCTTTACAGCAAATTCAACAAATTTGACATTTTTTTTAAATATGGTAGAGCTCTTTCCAGCATCAAGAAAAAAGTGTTACTGCCTGCATTTTGACCCCACCCCTATAAAGCATAAAAGACACCAGCAATTTTACATGACTAAGGCCCAGCACAGAGACCAACAGCAGCAGTGCTTGTGTCAGCAGGTTTATGCCCCCACATCCAGCGTCCAGAGAACTCCATTATTTCATGGGAGCTGCAAAGAGAACAGTGTGTAAACAGGCACTAAGACTTTCTAAAACAGTTGGCCCTTCAGAGGGAGCTGCAGGCTTTAACCTTGGAGTAGCCATGCTGTGGTAAAGAGACAGTAAGGAGCCTGGGCTTTTTTGTTTGTTTTAATGTTCACTATACACCAGTAAACAGCAGGAAAAAAAGAAGGGTATTGAAAATTAAGCACGTTTAAAACCTCCATCAAGCAGCAGCCCAAACACAATGTATAAATAAATCCAAGTCATGTCAAACAGCATTCCACAGTCATGTGTCAAGTGAAAAGCAGAAAGACTTGTCTGTTTGAAGAAAACAATTGTGATCGTTTATGCACAAGCCAGCTTCCTATATATTGACTCAGGATTTTACCATTTAATGACAAGTTTCCTGAAAGCTTAGTAAGTACAGACATTATAAACAAGATTATTATGAGCCCACTATATACTGGGTTGTATTTCTAGACATTCTTAAGTTGGGAGTTCATTCAAAACATCTTTTTTTTTTTTTTTTTTGTGAGCTGATTTAGCTTACACTCTTAAAAATCCTCAAAACAAATCACTATTCAGTATGACCCGCCACCTCCGCTGGTCCCCAAAGCCTGTATTTTAGAATAAATCTCCTTCAAGAGATCATGTAGCAGATTACACTGACAATCATTTGTTTGCATTAAGCATAAACATCAGAGCCACTTGTAATAATCTACCAAAGATTAAAAAAAAAAAGTATTAAAAAAATATCATTAGTTTCCAACAGACATTTAACAGCTCCTCTGTTAGATGGAAATGGGATGTCTACTACGAAAGGCCAGATGCTCAAATGGATTAAAGAGTGTCTAGCCTTTAAATCTGGCATCAACAAATCAACACTGACCTAGTGACCTACAGCAAAATTTAATAATAATAAAAAAGTATTCAACAGACACATACAGACCAATCATGACAGAAATAAAGAAATTGCTCACTGAAAACTATTTGGACATTTACATCATGCTCATCAGAGAATATAGTAAGAGCTGGAGAATGCAGAATGTAAAGTCCCCTATTTATCCTTGAAACAGGTTTAGCAAAGGCAGTGGAAAAGCAAGCTTCTCAGCACACCACCAGTGAGCAATCAGGAGAAATCATCTTGGGAAAGGGTATACAAGCCATTACCTTTATGTCGACAGTGAATCCTGTGGGCAACAGCAGCCTTCCTAGAAACAGAGCAGGGAACAGAAACACATCCCACACCAGCATAACCTTGGGGTGGTTGCCCTTCCCTCCAGCTAGGTCCAGCACAGCATCTGAAGGGTGAAAGTCTAATCTCTTTCCAAGCACAAAAGCCAATCTGCTTCCTGCACTCTTTTTAACAATGCAATTACAGACCTGCAACTTGCACATGTGAACAAGTCCACTGCAGCCCATTAAAAGCCAGTTTCACCCACTCCAACAGCAATGCAATACTTACATTCTGGAGAAGGAAGGGGTTAAAAAAAAAAAAAAAAGTGGTTTTAATTTTCTTAATTATAAGATAATACAGCTTCCACTAAGAGTGCTTACCCAGTTCCACCAACGTGCGAGTGTAACATAAAAGTCTGAAAGGACTTCTTGCACATATAGCAGCCTCCCACGAGCACAAGAAAAGCTCACACACCACAAACAGTTAAAGTACTCAAAGAAATAAAAACCCCCTCAACCTCCCACACACACTTTTGTTAGGCACCAAGACTTGGAAAGCATCTTGTACGTTAAAAATTTATCCTAGTCAAATATGTTGCAATTGTGACTTATTAACTCTATCAGGAACTTCCCTTCCAGACTCCAATATACTGACATTTTCAGTGCATAAAAGCAGAGGGCAAATAGGTTGAATTAGGACTGACACAGTTTTAATTAAAAACCTCTAGTAGTGTCCTCCTCTGCACCAAATAAAAATGGCAGTTCTGGTAATAGAGATGCAGCATAAGACCTTTATTTGAAAAGGGAAAGCCCATATGTGACTAAAAAATTCTGCTGAAGTAACATTTTGTCTATTTGGTGTGCAAAATTTAAATGCCTCTCGTTTAAGTCCGTAATTTGAATTGCACTAAAATGGTCAACGTACGTTTGCTGTGAAAAAGATTACTACTCCTAGCTCCTACAAAACAACAAAAAGTCTTTCTAGGACACAAAAACCTTACAAGCATATATTTCTAATTTTAATTTCCCCTTTAAATGAAATCCAGCCCTCAAAAGAGTCACAATATTTCCAGAGTATTCTGAAAACTCATGTCAAGTCTCCATACAATTAAGCTCTATAAGAGAAAGAGTCTGAAATGTTTGGTCAGTTGGTGAGTTAGAATGAGGGACAGAGGGTGGGAACGAAGAGTGGAAACCCTGCTCCTGCATTCTGCCTCCCTTACGCTGCTTGCTCTGAGCAAACTGTATAAAACACCCTAAACATCCATTGTATCACCAGCTCTATTTGAACATTTTCCCCTTGTCTCACCCTTCGTGCCAGTACGAAAACCAAACACGTACCACATCCAAAAAGAAATCACTCAGACAAAAAGCAATCAGCTTGAAAAGACATGTAAATCAAACAGATTTGGCAGCAAACAGCATTTCATAAAGACAAGAGATACGAATTGCTCCATTTGTGTCAGTTTGGCCAGTTATTGTTCTGACTTACTACTTTAACAACCCCGAATTAAACTGCTTGAACTGAAACAGACAAACAAAGATCCCTAAAATACAACCCCGCACACACACCCTCTTAACAATAAGCATTATTTCCATGGTGCTGCTGTCCTTAAATCATAAAGCCACCACACCAATTAAAAATTACCTACATACAGAATGAATTTAGTACTGACCTTGCAAAAAGCTCTTGGCTAGAAATCATTAATAGTTTTTGGTAAAATCCTTTTATGTGCTCCTCCAGCTAGCTAATTCCAGCCTTCCATTAACGCACTCCATTGCAGATAATTGCCGACAGCACACGCTCCCCTGCTTTTGCTGGTTCCCAACCCAGCGAGGATAATCACATTCCAGCAGGGAGTGAACAGATGGCAGCCTCCATGGTAACCAGTCCTCCCCAGCTAGTGGTAGCACTGGGAGACTCCCGGGGACTGGGGCAACAAGCGCTCTTTGTGCTCCAGCCTCCCAAAGCCTGAGCAAAGGGAGAGCCGGCTCCTAGGGCTGACTGGGCATGCCTGGCAGGTGCCTTGCCTTCGCAAGCAGGCACGACACCTTAACAAAAGCTTGCGACCAGGTTTAACCTTGACACTGCCTATTCCCGCGTTGTGCAGGGGGAGATGGGGGTAAAACACTCTCTAAGATGGAGGTGAAGCTAGCGAGAGTTCTATTTGCTATCAAAACAGAGCGTTCTGAGAAATTAGCTGGGACCTGCTTTTCCCATGACAAAATGATTTTCTCAACGCAGGCTTATTTCCCCTGAATGGATTTGATTTCAGCATGACAGAAGTGTTTGCTGCCTGATCTCTTATCTCCTAGACCTTGAAACTGCTCCCCTCAAGAATACTATCATCTATTGCTCAACAAGAACTGCACAGACCCTCTGTTTTGGTCTTAGAGCTTCTATCAGGCTTATCTGCTCCACATCTGCCAAGATCAATGCTGATTCAGCAGCAGGCAAAACCACCCTGACTCTCTGCTGCACGACCAGGCTGCCAGGGGAGGCGTGTCTGCAAAAGCCTTTTTTTCTTTCACATCAAAGGTGTTCCTGAAACCTTTGCTCTCGCTGGAGCAGATCCTGCACAGCTACACACCTACAGCAATGGTGTGCACCAGCTCAGCAAATTCCCACCGGTGTTGTCTGCAGGGAAAAGGGAAGTGGCTTTTCAAGTCCGAATGATAATGATCTTGTCTGCAAAATAAAAGGGCTTTGAAAGAACATATAAGGCTTTTAAATACTCATGAGTTGCACAGGACAACGTCTCAAAATATTTCAGGTTTGAAACACTGGATGTACAACAGCCTGTTGACTCATTCAAACTTTCTCTCCCTCCCTCTTCAAACCACTCAGCACTTATGATTAATGGTGTGTCAAAAAATTGTGGATAATTTTACTTAAAGCTGAGCCAAATTTGGACTTCAGGTTGCTACTTGCTAACATAGGTCTAAAAAGTCGTTCTTTTGAGGAAGGGAAAATTGTTTCCTTTCTCTCCTAATGACAACCTTTAATCTTGGAGCTGGTCCTGCAAAGCAGTGTTTGTTCCTGCAAAGGACTGAAAGACTGTGCCAGAACCCCCCATGACAAAAGCACCTCTTCTCCTCTACAGGCATGGAGACCAAAAATGTCCTCTCTCCCTCCACCCAAATTTTCAGTTTCCCTCATCCTCACTGCACAAAGATGTTAGTTTTGTTTTACAGAATGTTCAATGAAGTTTATACTGGTAAGAGACATCACTATTAAACTGCTGGGTGCATGAACATCGGAAGCCTTTCAGATCACTGCTGACAGTGTATGAGTATCCGTAACCCATATGAGAGTCCCCACCACAGAAAGCTGAAGAGGACCCAGATTTCAGAGGGGACTCACAGAATTCACAAGGGCATGGGGCCAAACCCTGGTCTGCCAACTTGCCCTTCACAACTAGTAGATCATTCTGACTGATGCTGTTAATTTCAATCCATTTTCTTCCTCTAAATAACCAATCTTTACATCATCAAAAAATTCTTAAGTAAACATGGACACCAAACCTAATTATCTGTCAGCAACAAGGGTAAAATAAAATAAAGAAGGAAGCCAATATCCTATTTAACTTGCCCATTTTCAATAATAAAACTTTTCAGCATTTAAGTATCATGAAACACACCAATATAATTTTTAGTTTTCCCTCCTAAAAATAAAGACTATAGCTCAGAAATATACAACAGAATTTATGTATTTATGCATTTCAGGAGAGGGGGGGAAGATGGAGCAATTACAGTTCTTGGCAAATTGGCTTCAAAATTATAGGGATTCAAGTTCAGTTTCAGTCTTTTTTTCCCTCATGAAAGAGACCTCCTACAAAGCAATTTTCTAGATTTATGTTAATTCTAGCTTTGTATTTAAAAAATTATGTTGTTTACTGAAATATTATAAGCAATTTTGGCATTGGAAAACCTGTTCCATACACCATAAAAACCCTTAGACCATCTGTTCTTGAACAAGTACTAGCTGTACTCATTATAGGAGGATTGCTAGCAGAATGAAGGGCAACAGCAGTCAGAATCCATTTCAGCTCCTTACTTGGTATTTCTTTAATTATTAAGTCTTATTTTACACAGATACAATGGAAAAAATTGAATAAACTACATGAAGCAGCCATCACACAAAGAAAGGGGCAGTGGGACGCACTACAGTTTTTGACAGAAGCAATAGGTAGGTTATATGGAGCAACACTAAAGAAAAGTATCCTCTGTGTGTATGACACAAGTTTTATTTGAACTACTTGAAAGGGAGAGGAAAACAGCACATTCAAAATGATTTTGAGAAGGGGAGGACAAGGAAAAGAAAATTTAGCCATCTCCCCTTCTGGTTTGGCCCAGTCAGAGCCAGATAGACATTTAGGAATAAATTGGTTTTAGCTGGAAGATATGAATGGAAAATAAACGACATATTGACATCCTGTCTCCTGAATGGATTCTATTGAAAGGATTGTCTTATACAACAATGACACCATGTGCTTCAGCTTTTTTCAGCCCCAGCTGCTATCTGGTAGACCAAGACTTTGGCATTCTATTCAGGTTGATGAAGCTTCAAACTAGGCTTTAGAAAAGTGTTTTTCAAATCAGATATGGTTTGTATTTTTGGCAATGACAACTTAAAAATCTGTTCACCCAAAACAAGTTATGTGACATTAGAATAAGGCATACTGAAGCACTTAGTCTCCATTCTCTGCACAAGATTTGAAAGCTTTATAAATAAAGCCAACCACAGCATTTAAGTAATTGGTGCAAGGCCTCACACATGCATGGTTTTGAATACTGCCCATTTGTTACACTGTTTTTTGGAGTTCTACTAAAACAACCTTTTAATTTCTGACAGTTGTGCCAACTGTACATTACTATCAGACATAAAGCAAAACAATGGACCATTTTATCACCTTTGTTTCTAAAAAGAAATCAACTTCACTATAAACATGACTGATGGAACAGTTTAGGTTGGAAAAGACCTCCAAGATCACTGAGTCCCACTGTTAACCAAGCAATGCTGTATTCACCACTAAACCATATCTCCAGGTGTCACATTCACAGAGTTTTTGAACACTTCCAGGGACGGTGATTCCACCACTTTCCTGGGCAGCCTGTTCCAATGCCTGACCACCCTTTCAGTGATGATATTTTTCTTAATATCCAATCTAAATCTCCCCTGGTGCAACTCAAGGCCATTTCCTCTTGTTCTGTCACCTTTTACCTGGGAGTAGGACCGCTCCTCACCTCGCTATAACCTTTCATGTAGTTCTAGAGAAAGATAAGGTCTCCCCTGTGACTACTTTGCTCCAGACTGATCACCCGCAGCTCCTTCAGCTGCTTCTCATAAGACTTATATTACAGACCATTCACAAGCTCCACTGCCCTTTCTCTGGACATGCTCTGCTCTTTCTCCAGCATCTCAATGTCATTCCTGTAGTGAGGGGTCCAAAACTGAACACAGGATTCAAGCTGCAGCCCCACCAGCACTGTATACAGGAGAATGAAATATGTATTTCTTTTAGGTCTGTACCATCTAGTATTGAGGAAGTTCACTTTGAGGGAAACAGGATGTCTACATTTTCAAGAGTATTAAAAAAATATTATGTAAGCAAGTATAAGGGCTGAAATTTGAGAAAAGTTCCTCTTATTCTTTCAAAATTCCAAGATTTAACATGTTTTTATGATAAGCACAGAAGGACTAAGGCTTCCACATTGGTCTGAAATGCACCTCCTGTCTTACCTCACTTGGCTATTTTCCTAAAACCCATGGTACATTGCAGAAGGAAAGCAATGAATTGAACCCTGCAGACAGCAAATGCTTCCTTAGCAGCACCTCTGCAGATACACAGCAAATGGAGACCTCATGCCTGGTGAGTTGCACTGCCTTTACTTCCCCAGTGTTTTCAGACTGCACAGTTTCACATTGGCACATGACTCCTCAGTGTCACAAGAAACAAGACTATGGCATTTGTTTTCCTTTCAGAGGGTGCCCATATAGCCTGGGTGTGCTGGGCATGGGAGAAGAGGCAGCAACTGTTTTGCTTTTGTTCTTACACAGTTTGATTAGCATGATGTCAATGTTTCCAGTGATAAACCTTTCACTTCCAAACTGTTACTGCTTACAGAAGTGGGATTTGCAGCAGAGAGACCAGCTTCTCCTTCTCACCAGTTCAATGACACAGACTGTCTCCATCCACTGCAGTGACCATCCTTCCAATATTACAACAGCTGTTTCTGTGGACATTTTTTTTTGGCAACTGTCATTAAAGAACAACAAAGAAAAGTGGACAGAAGTCATACTAGGCTATCTCAGTGACCTATTTAGTGGACAAGCCTGAAAGTTACCCTTCCTGCATAGGCAGTTCTCTAGATAACTTTCAAGTTATAAAAATGAATGCCATATAGAAATAGAAAAAAAAAAACAAAACTTTCACTGTTATGTCTCCAAAGATAGTTATTTTCAGATCAGGCACAGCACCAGCCCAATGCACTTAAACACATTCCACAAACCAGAATTGCTTTAGTTTCCAAATAGTTTATGGCACCTCTCCCACTGGCAGCAGTGCCTCCAAGTTACCAATGCCTGCAGAAAATACATTGTTTCATCCTAGAACCAACACCAAAGTATTGTTCCATCCTAGAACCAACACCAAAGTATATCTAGAGTTAGCCAGGTACATCAATTAACATAATTTTCAAGTATTACAGAAAGTAAATCATATGAAATGTAATTTCAAAAAAAGTCCATCCAAAGGCTCTAGATTTGAATCCCTTTCTGCAGTAAAGAAAATCCACTTGGAAATTGCTGATAAAAAGACACAACTAGTTAACAGATATATATTTTTTTTTCTGTAAACACTGACTTATTTTTATATCAACAGTAAAATGCAGTGCACAGAAAAGCTGAGGAGAACATATGATTTCAGTGTCTCCCTCAAGAGCATAATGCAGGTCAGGCCTTGCACGTACCAGCCATGAGACAACTCGTACTGATGGTACCTGCCCAAAAGCCCAAAGACAGGAGCAAGATGTGCACAGAGAAATGGAAATCCAACATGAAGAGGCTTATAATAGTGGAATAAACTATGACACTAATGCATTCAATGAAAAAAAAAAAAAAAACAAAAACAAAACAAAACAAATCAAGAGGGATGACAAATGCAGATTTCAGCTGAAAACTCAGTTTGTCAAGGTAGGACAATTGAGTTCACTGTCTGGAAGCATCCAACAATAGGGCACAGCAACCTCCAGACATGCCTGATTATTTCTGCAATCTCATAGAGTGTTTCCATGGAAAAGCAGCAGCCTCCTAAGTTTGACATTCAGCATCTGACAGCTGAGCCAGCCAAAGCTCAGACTCACAAGGCTCAAAGAGAGATCACAGACAGCTCATTGGACGTGGTTCTGAGCAATACAAGAGTAAATCCAGCTCTGAGGGAGAGCCTAATCCCAGGGGCTCTGCTCTGTGCCCTTTATTTACCAGTTAAGATCCCAGTGAAAGCAGAATAGACATCAGAGTAGCACATGGGTGGGAACTGTGGCCATGGGGCTTTCCTTTCTTTTTCGTCTTTACTAAGGTTTCTGAAAAGTCTGGATAGGAGCTGCAGGACTGCTCTTCTACCCCGGCTTGGACAACTCCTGGCAGAACTTGCAAACCAACGATAAAAATTGTGTCTCTGGAAGAATAGCCTGTACCATTATCTTCTCCATAAAGTATCCCACAATAAAGACCACAAACAGTAGGAGAGTGAGGAAATGTAGACAAACCAATGCTACCATAATGAAATAATTCAAGATGTTATGGGTATTCAGTGTGCTAGTCTCCTTCATGCAGAAACATGAAGCTCTCATACTTCATCAATTAAACTCAGAAAAAGTTGTTGTAACTCCAGAACTTGAATTTAGGCTTTGTAGAGGTAATTTGAGGTACAGCAGGAGTGACAGTATTTGAACTCTACTAAATATTACATCAGCATCCTTATGCTTTAGCCCATTGCAGGTGGCTAACTTATTAGTGGCAAAGAATACAGAAAAATTCTTAAAATGCATTTAGCAGATCCACTCACACAACACACATTGATTTGATTTAAATTCCTCTCCAAACTCGTCAGGCACCACTGCCACATATTTCTATGGTCTAGAAACACCTGTGCCAGATCCAACACAAACAAACATTTCTGAGCAGTCTGTGACAGTTTTCTGAACAACAATATGTTCATATTACAATACACCTTGCCTTTCTCTAGCCAGAAGCTCCTTCTAAAGGTCAACAGATCACCTAGCAGGAAGCCATCTAAAGAAAGCAGCCTGGGGTATTTGATGAGGCAAACATGGACCACGCACCTTCCATGCTGACAGTTCCACTGACAAGCAGAAGGAAAAGCAGCATTGCAAGATTTCCTGGTATCTGCCAAGGAAACACCACCAAAACCTAAAAATTCCACTTACCTCCCATGCTAGCTTACACAAGAGAGTTAGCTCTTTTACAACCCTAATCCACAGTACCACTTAGGCCAACAGTAACTATGTGTTCCACTGGAGTCACCCAAAATACTCCTGGTTTTATTTTGTTTATACTGCAATGGCTCAGAGATTTATTTGCAGTCTACCTCCTCCCACAAGGATAAATGACTAGTTTCACAGATAAAAAAAAAAAAAAGGAAAAAAAGAGGTTTTGTCAGAAAAGTCTCATGAAGACCACTGGGGGTCTTGCTCAGAGCTGGGGCTTCCAGGTGGACACATTGGAGATACATGGCACTAGAGGCATACAGCACAAACTCACAGGTTATCTTTGTTTGATTATTTTCAATAAAAGTAATCAGCTTAGTATAGCCTATTACTGTACAGCATTACTTGCAGTAAGTACCTCATGAAGGCTTGTATTATTATTAACATACAACAAAGAGGGATCTTGCAAGGATTTTATTATTTTGCTATGAAGGGCCACAAAAAAATATTACCACATGGGTCACTCCAGTACCTTGAAAGGTCTAGACTTTTCATAGTTTGTTTTTAATTGCACTTATTAGACATAAGCATAAGGAAAAAAATAAACAGCATAAATCAAAGCATAGCTACAAAGAAAGACTCCCACACATTCTGAGGAATGTGTAATGACTGACACATCCACACACAAAGCAGAACTAACAAACTGATCTTGTTCACTAAAAAAACAAAATTTGGAAATACTTTTGAAGTTTTAATTTTCTTTGCACTGGTGAGCAAAATGAGACAGAAGAATGCAGTACAAACAGGGATGAATATTTAACTGCATTCCTCAAATAATACAATATAGTGCAAATGTGTTATACAGTGAATATATGCACTGCAGCAACATACTTTTGATCCAGTCTGCCTGTGCTTGTATTTCAAACAGCCAGACTAGAGGCACTCTAGTAGATGCAAGTATTATCTAAACTTCACTTTCAGGAAAACAACATTTGGCAATGCACTGCGAGGTAACAATGTGGAGGTCCATGGTGACAATGTACCCCCTCTCTCCCATCCCTGCTTTCAAAGATCATCACTATTCAGACTGCACATGACAGAAAAATAGGAAGAAAAGGTCAGGAGAGTGTCAGAAACTAAGTTCCAATTTGAAGACAAATCCACTGTGTGCTGTGAGGAAGGCCACAAGATTCTATTTCATTTTATGGGGATGGCTGCCTTGGATCAACCCCTTCTTGTTCTGCTTCCAGCCCTGCTCATCCAAGCCATGACAATTCAGTTTAGTACAACTGCCCTTGGATGCTGGCAAATGACTTGTTCCTCAACAAAAGTTAAAAACAAGCTCTCGTTGCTAGTAGTAGAAAAACTAGATCTAGGCTACAGAATGCACTTCTGCATAGAAAAGTTTGATCACAGGCTCCCAGAGAAATTACTTGGCTCCCACTGATTGCTAATTCTTCAAGAGAGACCTATACGATATATCAGCTATAGGCTAGGATGAGAAAAACTACATTTATCATGATTTTCAAATATTTCTGAATCTCTTCCAGAGGACAAATATTTACTCAAAAACCAGGAAACTATTAAGAGAAAAAAAAAAAAAAAAAGGAAAAAAAAAAAAGATATCTACTTACAGCTACCCATGCCTTATATAGGAATGTCATTACTGTGAGCAGAAATCCTTACATTCCAATGATTTTGTGCAAGTAACTCTACTCATCTAAGAGGCAGTCCTTAAACTGGACATAGAATGAGAATTACCAACTCATTCTACAAAAAAGGAAGTTCTGAATTTCATAACTTAGTGACATAGCTCAGGAAATAAGCAACAAAAAATATTTCAACACATACTAACAGCAGATTGTATGAGTGGGCACCTAAGTCAAAGGAAATACATCTTTAAAAAGAAAAAAAAATCCTTACATGTCAGGATTCACTTGTCTCAGTGCCATCAAGAATAGCTGTTTTCTATTCCATATTATGGAAACCATATTCTAGTCACATCTTTAAGAACCTTTCAGAACCCTCACTCCTCAAGAAAATAAAGAGCAGCTCTGGCAATGCAGAATGGCTGTCACTCAACATGGCAGAGCAGTTCTGTATTTCAGTTTGTGCAGAACTAGAAACACATGAATAAATCCAGAGAAAGGATTTGTGTAAGTTGCTTCCACTTGCAGCCTCACTACTCTGCTCACAGTAATAAACTGTATAGTAGTGAGTTATTTTCCAGTAGTAGGAAACTTGCAAACAAGACAATCTTAAAATTTGCAGGTTTGCTTGTTATCATTGTGGTCTTTATACCCAACTTCAGCAGAAGGCCCTCGACTCTTCTACTGCTCCATATTTGTGCCATGCAAAGGTCATAGAAACAAGTAAATAGTGACTGCCAAAACCTCCTGCCTCTTTAATGCTTTGACTATTACATTATTGAAATGGTAGTAAAGAGTTTTCAGGCAAAGAAAAAGACCTGACATTTTCCAGCATGCCTCAATAAAAAAAACCTCTTAAGACAAAATCCCATAGCATCAGGCATGGATGACGCCAGCAGCTTTCCAGTCAGATACTCTCTGTCATACTACCCACTCCATGAAACTTCTTTAGAAGTTCATTCCTCAAATTGATTTATTTTTTTTAAACAGAAGGCACTGTGAGCTAAAACAAAAAGGGGAACATGCGTCTATTGCACTATTGCTTCATGAAGAGCAAAAGCTTGTATTTCAGAAAATTGACATTTAATGATCAAAAATAGTCCTATAAATACATGAATGGAAGAAATAATAGGAGACTACATAGTCCAATGCTCAGCCCTGAAACATGGCATGCCTAATCCATCCTGGGAAGATGGCCATAAGAAGACTACATAATCAAAAGCATGAGTACACCTACCTTAGCTTAATAGAAGAGAAAGAAAAATACAGTACAGCCAGATGGTTCAGCTAGGAATTTATACATTATTTTTAAATGGTTCCTTCAGTAGAAAGCCATCTGAGTAAACCACTCTCTCATTTTCTGCTAACTACTAGCAGGGCTAAGATCCTCAGTGTTCCTATAGCAAAATGGAGTTTAAATATCATCCTCTCTAATGCTGTCCACTATCTCACTCAGAAACCTTCTCACCCTTTTTGTCAATCCCTGAAGGTATTATTTGAAAGCTCAGTACGAATTATAATGATCTTTTTGGTAATGTTGCTTCTAGCAACCTCCTGCAACTTTAACAGCAGAAACACTAAATTTTCACACTCTTTCTTCTTGAAATTTCAGGTTATGTGAGGAAGTGATAGCTGAACAGGAATTAGTGAAAGAAAAATTGTGCTTTTCACTTTGCAGAGTTACCTTTGATTTCAGGACCATAACCATTAGCACTGATGGCTGTCATCAATAGGAAAACACCTGCATCCAACAGTCTACAAAGAGCACGTATTCATCTGGACCACAATTACTTAGAATACAGTAGCATTATATCATATTATATTGCCATTTATTTAAACTTAGGTTATTTTATTTAAACTTGCATTAAGTATTTTATGGCAAACCATTAAGGCTACATTGTAAGACTGTGATTCTTTTCTGTCTCTTGAAATAGTCTATTGCTTCAGTAAATTGTAATCTAATTTTAAAGAAATCCCATAGTATCATGGGACATAATACAGCAAAACCTGTAGTCTAATAGGTTTCAGATTCAGCTATTAATCAGTCCCTCTATTCCATAACAAGCAGAGACATTAATAAGTTGTGACATGCATACCTGGAAGCTACAAAATGGAGACAAAGCACCCCAGAAAATATTTTTAACTCATCCCTACATGAGACAAAACAATCAATCTCCAAAATGTGTCCACCCCTCAACTCAGAAGAAATTTATCTCGGTCAAATTTCAGACATGCAGTTGTCACACCAAAGACACGTACATTTGTGATTTATCAGAAGTGATGCTAAAAATGGGTATAAATACTTCAGCTGATTCAACACAGCACAGCAGTGGTGAAAGACTGCCAAACTGACCTCAAGTACATTCCTCTGAACACAAGAAGCATCCTGTATGTTTACCACTTCCCTCTAAAGCAGCAGCTGGCAGCTAGAAACACCTATGTTGCTGATTCTATGGAGGGAGAGACTGCTCAACATTTTATTTTAAAAAGGAAAATTCAACCATTTTGTTTTCACCAAGACCTCAGGAAACACTAAAGAAACAGCTGGAAGAGTCTCTAGACACAGTTATTTAGATTATGAGGACACTGTAAGCCACAAGAAGCCTTAATGTCTTCCTCAGAGATCTCTCTGGAGATTTGAGGGATTATGCTGTTTAGATGTGCAAGCAGGAAGATCTGAGAAGATCTTTTGAGGTACACAGGAAGCTCATGTATTAAGCACAGTACATGATAGTAAATATTCTCACTATTTTCCCTTCCTGTTTGACAGCATGTATCTCCACTGAATATTGAAACAACAGTCTGCCAAGGACCTGTATTTTGGGAAGGCTACCAACCTCTAACCCAAAATAAACAAAAGTGTTATGTGTGTTCAGAGGAATGTTTCCATGTTCACACCATGGTCTCTCCCATTTATTTCAATGCAAATAACAAAACAATTGTTATGTTTGATTATATTCAGTAAACTTGCTTTTTAATAAACAACGAATGAGTATTTCTGGTTTAGATTTTCTTGCTCATACATTGTGTAACAACTAAGGGACAAAGCTTCAGATATTCTGGAAACAATAGCTAAGTGAAATTTTAGACTCATCTCAACATCCAGATTCAGTAGAGTACCCAACAGGTTAAAAAA
>VXBX01001503.1:1546713-1570033 GCA_013400415.1 Scytalopus superciliaris | reverse complement strand
AATCAAAATAAAAACCACACTTTGTTCTAATATGGGATAGAGGAAACTGCTTTCCCCATTAGAGGACAAATAAGTATCACCACCTGCCTGACACAACAGGGAAGAGGAAAACAACAGGAAAACTTGCCAGCTGGGGAAGGCAGTAACCAACTGCCAAGGATCATTTTCGGGTTGCAGCTGCTTGTCTCTGCCAAGTTTAAGGAGTTAGCTGTTCTAAAAGTATATTCAAAAAGTGCCACTAGGGAGTTTAAATACTGACCTTGTAAGGAAGAATTCCACTGAGAAGACAGCAAATTTCCAGGATCCCAGGAATTTTGTTAAAAGTCATCTCATCATTTCCCAGGTTCAGCATCAAAACAGCTATTCCAAAAATGTAACCAATGTTGCTTTTTTCCTGCTCACATCCTTACCCACAGAGTTGCCAGCCTTCCATGTGCTTGTCTGGATTTAGTTCTGCACATCCCACTCCAAAGGGAACAACTTCTAGACTGAGAGTGTTGCTACTACTATATCATCACAAATCTATTTTTACTGCATGATGCACAGGGCTTCTGGGAAGACAGCAGATATAACATTTCTCTCAGTATTTTAAGACTATTCATGTACAGGGCTCTCAGCAATACTATTTGTTGAGATTTTAGAGAAGCACTGGTAATAAGCTTACTTCCAAGTACTTCAGAACTTCAAAGGGCTAAATCTAGTTTTTTAAAAAAAAACAACAAAACAACCCAGGAAAAAAGGTATCAAGGTTTTCCTAATATAAAAGTATGTTTGCAACTGACTTTTTAGATTTATTTTTTTTTTAAACAGAAAAACCTGTCAATATGGTATAGCATCAATACCAAGTGACGTGCAGGATGACCAAACCACCTTTCCGGTATTTCTGAGAGTTTCAGAGAAACCCCCTCAAGCAGATGATGAAGGAAGAAGTGATGTAAAAGTGCCCAAATCAACAAAAAAAAGTGATTATAAAAATCTGCACTTAGGTTTGAAATATATCACTATTAGCTGGAAAAAGCAAAGACAGGTGCATGAGCAATCACAGATCCATAAGCACAGTGGTACATCCCTTAACACCCCCAGAATCAGCTGACACTTATTTTAACCACTCAAGACAACCAGGAAAGATTTATTCCAGATTACAAACTCTAGCCAGAAATTCTGCTACTCTTTGTCTTGAATTGGAAGAAACTGAATGACCTAAAATTTACCACTTTTGAGGGAAAAGGCAGATGCAATTTCCTCTGTAGTAACAAGGGTGACCAGTACCCAATGTGTGTGGAGAGCTACTTTGCACTGAAGGTGATAATTGGCCAGAAGACTAGATGACTGTCATCAGGTATTGTTATAAAAGCTTAAATATCTATGTAGCAAGCATGACAAAATGTAGATGCCACTGGAAACAACAAGCATACCAAAAAAGGAAAGAATTCTACTATTACCTGACTGTTCATTATTTTGTAGCATTCCCCCCCACCATTATCCCCACAGAAGCAATTCAATCATGGCTATTGTATTTCACTGCTGTCTCAGAGCAATCAGCATGGCTGTTACTTTCAGTGACAGACAAATCTCTCAGGCAGTACACACTTCCTGCCTAAGAAGTAACCAGCCAACCATTTACTTTTCTATTTACGGAACAAACTGGCCCACAAAACAGGAACCTCAAAATCTGACTTCAGCCTCAAGAGTCTTATCGAGCAACACAGAAGGACAGACAAAAACTAAAGACAGAATAGGACACTGAAGAAGTTTGCTGTAAGTACCGAGTGACTTGACTAAATTCAAGAGCAATTAAAAAAAAAAAAATAACATTCACACTGAACAAGTCAGTTAAAAAATGCCTTCTTAGAACATGATATTTAAAAGTTCAAGTGCCAAGATGCATCAAAGTTCAAAGACAGTTTATCAAGTTTACAATTACCGATCAGACACTCACTGTATCTTCCAGAGGTATGAAGATTCAACTACATATCTGGAACACACTCAGGACAAAGACAGAAGTTTTAAAAACAAACCTAATTGCACACATTGCCACTGGCTCACCAGTTTAATTTTGACTGTTATACTGAGATATAATGAGGAATGTTTACTTTTCCTTTACTTTTTTATTTCTTTTTGGTTTAAAACTGTACACGAGTTTCACAAAAACCAAGCTGTTCTCTGATATATCTAAGTGATCGCTGGGAACCGTCATTACATAAAGACTGTATTTCATCAGATGTAATGCTCATTGCAGTGCTGTGTACCACAGCCTTTGTGCTCCACAAATATAGTGCAGTCTGATGTGGAAAAAAAAAATTAAAAAAAAACAAAAAAACAAAAAAAAAAAAACATGAGCTATTTCTAGGCAATCTCAGGATCCTACAGACACAAATTCACAGGAAGATCCCATATCATGGCAGTAGGCAAAAGAATACAAGGCTAGAACTTCACGAACTATGGCAGACAGATAAAAGGACTTCTAAGAGTCTCAGGAGACAAGGAGAGAACAGAAACAAGGTAATGTCTGGCAAGCTCTGAACTAGGTCACAGAACCATAGAATATGCTGAGTTGGAAGGGACCCATCAGGATCATCAAGTCCAACTCCTGTAGGACACCCCAAGAGTCGCACCATCTGCCTGAGAGCAGCATCCAAGTGCTTCTTGGTGCTGTGTCCTCTTCGCTGGGGAGCCTGTTCCAGTGCCCAATCACCCTCTGGGTGAAAAACTTTTTTCTGAACCTAAGCCTTCCCTGACTCAGCTTCATTCCATTTCATCTAGTTCTGTCACTGGTCATGAGAGTGAAGAAATCAGTACTTGACCCTCCACTTCCCCTCACAGTGACGTCTCCCCTCAGTTTCCTCTTCTCCAGTTCAACAGACCAAGTGTCCTCAGCTGCTCCTCATATGGCTTCTCCTCAAGGATCTTCACCATCTTCGCTGCCCTCCTTTGGACAATCTCTAACAGCTTAATATCTTTCATATATTGTGGTGCCCCAAACTGCACATAATATTCAAGGTGAGGCCACCCCAGTGCAGAGCAGAGCGGGACAATCCCTCCCACGCTCAGCTGGCGATGCTGTGCTTGATGCCCCCCAGGACACAGTTGGCCCTCCTGAGCAGACTGGAGGTAGCACCATCCCCCAATGCAATTTGGGACTCTTAATTCACAACCTGCTTAAAATCTGCACTCTGTATTTGGGCAGAATATGCATTTTTCCTTCTTAAAGCTTGTTATGGCTGCAACCTCCAGTTAACAACTGTGGTGTTTACAGTTTTATCCAAGACCACTGCAGGCACCTGAGGTCACATACCTGACTAATACTGAAACTTAGTGTTCCTGGATTCTCTCTCAAAATTAATACAGAAGTATGAAATTCTTATTACTAAGAATTTTGAAGTCCCCCTTTGATAAAATTTACAAAAGAAGTGAGTATAGGATTGGCAAAAGTGGACCTTTCTGTGATTTTCTGACTGCAGGTGGCTTGGTTTGTCCTGGACATACAAAAATGGGAAGGTTTTTTTTTCAAATGTGTGACAGACAACACGTCATCTAGAAACTGTAAGTGTATCAGTTGTCTATGTTTTTTTGGATTTACAAAAAAAACAAAAAAAAAAAAACAAAAACCCACCCTGAACTCCCTCTCCTCCCCCAGCCTGGCTTCTGCAAAATTTACAGAACTGAAATTAGTAAGATAATTTTAATACACTTTCTTCTAAGCAAACATTTTCCACTGAAAATGGTATTTCATTAACAGAACATCCGTTCTTTACACTGTGTTCCCAGAACTCCTACAATAACACAAACGCCTTGTTTAAAGCATCCTTTTCTTCCCTCCAAACTTCAAAGCACACACAGCTCCATCAAAACAGGAGGACTTCATGGTTCTTTCAAGGCAGCAGAGAGGAAGTATCTAAATAAGGCTTTCCATTTGTTGGACACAACAGATATACCAAATATATCTCATTCTTTAGGTCATACAAGACTCGTGCTTTGAGGTTACGCTTTCGCAAACAAGGTCCCATCTGCAGTTCAACTTAAATACAGCACGCAGATTTACCAGAGAGAGAAAGAGGGGGAAACAGGTCCGAACAGCAACATTCAGTTTTGGTGAAGTCCAGTGTACTCAAAAGCTTGACTTTCTATCCTTCTTCCTCTCCCTAAATGTACCACTGCAAAAAACCCCTACCTCTCCCATAGCCCCCTCCTGGCTGACATCGTAACCCTCTATCTATGAGCACAGAAGTGAAATTTGAAGTAGACTCTACATTCAGACTCCACCACACTAAGTTTACTGCAGGAAATGTAAAGGACTGTAAACACCAGAACATAAATCACGTCCAAAGAAAACCATTGATAAATAGAGCTTTAGAACTGGTTTCAATACACCAGCAAGTCAACCCCACTAAAGTTCATGAGGTCATTGTGCAAACACCACAGCAAAGAAGTTTTAAATGTCAGCTGGATTAGGCTGGCAATCTAAAGCCCAGCACCAGTGGTCTGTCTCTGCACCATCTTGCAACTGCCAAGTTAGAACATTTCTGACAGAAGTGACTTCCAAAAAACTTTTCCATTAAAACACTAGTAAGATATTAAGTAATCATTAGTTACCAATATTAATAGAGAAATAAAACATTTTCAATACCTGAAGCTATTTTAAAGAAGAAAGGAAGTGAATCCATATACATCAGGCTTCAAAGTGATAGATTCAGCAGTCAATAACACTGTGAACCCAGGAGTGAGCAGAAGGAAGGAACATGTTACATACATGGAGGGGCTCTGAGTACTGTGAGATACCATGACTTTACCCAGCATGTTTATAGAGTGGTGCAAGAGTTTCTGAGAACAGCCTTGATCACTACCAAATCATGTTAATAAGCATAAAAAACATGATAAATTGAAGCAGATTTGAGGGCTTTTTTTGGACCTGTTTTTCTTGCTCATTGAAGCATGCCTACCCTGAATAAAACTGGTTAAAATTATTTACTAATGCTTCATAGAAGAATTCCCAAAAGTTCTCTCTCATTTACCTCACTCCAAAAGGAAGTAAGTAGTAGTTTCCCTCTTTCATGGGAAAAAGAGCAGCTCTCCATCTTTGGTACTTTCTTCTGTAATTGTGGAACTAAACAGCATAACAGAGACCTCAGTGACACATTCTTTATCTTAAGCCAGATTTAGAATAGCCTTAAAAGAAATGCCACGCTAAGACTCATTTTCTAATGGAACCCCCTTCTCCATCATTGATCCTGGCAAACTCTCTCTGACAGCTACAGTAAAGAAGAGGTTACCACCACAAGCCAACTATTCTGGTCACCTCCTGGAAGCTGGCACCGCAGGAAAGATGCGGAAAAACAGTTCATGGGAACAGCACAAATAAAAGAGTGGACAAAATGGAAATTCAAGGGCAGTAACATGCCTGGCTACTGCACAGCCATGCCATACAGTTAATGGAACTACGTGGCAGCAATCTTTCTCAGAGAAGTAAATCACTGAAGGAAAACTTTCTGAAGTTTCACAGCAGCAAGTAGTTCACAGACTAAATGTTCCTCCTTCGTTATGAATAAACCTGTTCGATTGATCTATTTACCAAAAATCAAAGTTACATTTAAAAAAAATATGAAAATTGTTCTTAAAAGGCAGCTATTTGAGCTTATAAATCCCACCAAAAAACCATGTTACTGCACACATGAACACAATGTATGCATACACCTTGCAGTCCTAGGCAACTTACATTTTTCTTGAACTATTTGCAGCACTTTTGGAAAATAGGTGATTTATTCTTAAAGCAAGCATGTCAGTTATTCCATGGATGAGCCAGGAAAACAGAGTGGCTGCTGTAGCAGGTCAATAAGGCACTGCAGGAAGGGCAGTGTTGCTCTGCTCTCCCCTCAAAGACAGATTACAAGCACTGCCTTCATTAACAAGTATTGACTACCCTCGCTAATCATTGCATTCTAGACCTCACATTTTCACTGCAGCACACACCTCAGCTGTCACAGATGCCATTTGCTCAGCTTAGATTTTGCTTTTACTGACAACTTCATACTCTGAAAAGGGGCAGGAACAATTTTTTTTAATACATAGGGACCTGTGTTGGATTTCTAAAAATAGTCAAAATACCTAGAAATGTACCTACTGATACTGATCTGCCAGATTATGTACCTGAATGTGTTGGTTTGCATGCCTAAAGTTAGAAATAAAAATTCAATATTCAGACTTACAAATTAAAGAAGTGGCTTTCAGAAGAGCTCAAACTCCATACTTCAGAAAAACAGGCTATTTAGCTGTTATGTTTGTACATAACATCCTGACTGTAGAATGAACAACTTTCAAGCCTGTTCTCACAACTCTCTGAATAACCCCACTTTTACTTTCCCTATCTACGATTTAGAAACAGACAACCCATCCTACTTAACTGCAGGCAGGAATTTAATTCTGAATAGAATACTGTTTTTCTCTTTTCCCCCTTTCTTTTTGCCCTTTAATGTTTCTTAGTAAATAAATCCCTTTTTCACTTAAATATTTGCTGCATTAAGTACTTGCCTTTAGAAAAAAAGCTCTATGGAAAATTATGATACCCATATCCTATCCCTATTTTCCTGAAGAATGTCTACTCACAGTAATTTATTTACTTACCAGTGAAGATACTGAAGAGCATTTGTTAAGAAATTATGGATTCACTTTTTCTCCTTAGATCAAAAGATATGTATTGCTACACCATGCTGACTTCCTGCTATATCCTCAGATCTGACACCCAGGGTGGCTGCACAACCTACGCACTGAAGGGTTCACTGTCTCTTTAACTTCCTTTTGTGGCTCTTAAGGCCAAAATGAGAGGGACAACTTTTTTCCACCAGAATATTGCACTCTTCAGTTATTTTATCAATATATGAAAATGTGTTTAAAGTGAGAGCTGTGTTTAAAGTGAGAGCTTTACTCCTACTTTCTGATTCATCCTCTCAGACTGATTTGCTCCTAGCTATGGATGCACAGAAAGATGGTGGCTTAGAATATCTCCATTCTCCTGACTCTGTGCATAACATATTCCAGAAAGTAGATACTTAAGTGAAAATTAAGTATGTCTGGATAAGTGCAAAGACTGTGGCTACCAAAAGAATACATCATTAGACTGGACCTCACTATTCTCTACAGAGCAATTTTGATTCCTGCTGAGCATTGACAATCATTTCTATAGGAAAGCCGAGGCTGACATCAGTGGCAAGATTTTTGCCACAAATACCCAAGAGCCATGTCTTTTTCAGACACCTAATCCTTGCCAGTTTATCTGTAAAACAAGGCACCCACACTAAAAACACTTACGAGGTTGTCATAAATATACTTCATCTTATTCCAGCTGTTTGGCAGAAGGAAGAAGTCATCTTCCTTGGAGATCCAGGACACAAATATCTCAACTTCCAGTAGTTTCTTCTCAGTTTCACAAATATAGTAATAAGCTCATATAAAACAGTTTTTGAATAGTCTTGCAGCTGAAACATTCTGTGTTCATTTTATACTAGGTCGATGTTTTGAAGGATGTCCCTTCACCACATTCCTGTTAAAGCAATCTCAGTATCAGCACAACAGACCAAAAGCAATAACCAGGTAAGTATCTCTGGTTTCACTGATTTAATAGTCTGTGGTGTAAAAATACCCCCCAAAAAAGTATAGAAACATCACTTATTATGCACCATACTCTTTTCAAGTAGTTTATACAGCAACATGAAGCTTTAATAACTATTTGCCCAAGAAGATAGAGGTATCAGTCAAACAAAACATAGTAGCTGCCACCGCTTTTTGAAAGAAAAGGGATGGCTACTGATCCTTTAAAATTTGTTTCGTACAGAAGACAATTCTGGAGGTAAAACTATACTGATCAAACAGACTACAATAAATAGGTCAAAAATATTTTATCAAAGGAAATATTTGCAAAACCTTTAAAGGCTGATGATTTGCTCCTGAGATGAAAAATACACATACAAGTGAGAACACTACAAATGAAACCATGCTGCTTTTGAAGAAATGAGTTATAAAGAGCCTCAATCCTTCCAAAACTGTATTACTTGCTATACAAAGCTGCAAATAAAAATGTAAATATTATATAAGCAACACAGACACAGCATCTGATTAAAATCTTGGATATCTACAATAGGTGGCTTTGGTTTTTTTAAGAATTTAATGACAATTAAAAAAAGTCTGTTTGAAATAAAAAGACTTATTTTAATGAGACCAAGAAATAGTGGTTTTCCATTTCACTTAAAAAATACCCCACAGTTCTCACTTATAGCCCCAGAAATCTAACAGAAGCCAGATAATCTCCAACTGCAGATAAATAGATTTGTCTCGTGAAATGATCAGTCTGTGGTGCCATCAATCTCAGATTGCTCCATGTCATCATGAGAGTCACGGTCACCATACCAAGGGTCACAAGTGAACACCAAGTGCTGATCACTCAGTGTGGTAATTTAATAAAACCAGTACTGATTTTCCCAGTCAAGTCAACGATTTGAAGTGGGCAGTGAGATACAGCTGAGATAAATGAAGCATGATATTTAAGTATTTGTAGTAGCACACTGAAGTCAAAACTTTGAGTGAGATGGTTTTTACTAATTTTGGGCACGATACAGTACACAATCCAGTGTTTCAGCTTATGATTTGACAAAATAGTCCTAAAGATATATTTTTCTTATTTAGATGGAAGCACACTTGATAAGTAAATCTGTTTCACATGTCCAAAAAAATACAGCCAATACCTTATATGTAATTTCTTACTATGCTGCTCAATCATAAGAAGGACGGACAGGAAAGAAAGCTGCTGAGACAAATTTTGCCAACCATCAGCAGCCACTGACTGATTCCTAGCAGGATTCACTAAGCTCTTCAAGCAGTCTCTGAAGGTGAAGTGTTAAGTTGCATAGAGACTGGGAAAACAAGAAGTGCATCTGCACTTGCTTCCTTTTTATTTTTGTAAGGGCACCTATTGCCATGGAAGTAGAAAGCAAAACTGAGCTTTAGCATAGTTTCACTATTCAGCATAAGTAACCACACTCCAGGTATAAAAAGAATAGTGCAGCACCTACAAAAAACCGAATTCTGACCACTAAAAGAATAAGGGTCTTTTACCAGCAATAATTATCTTTATTAATTTTTATAGGCAATTTGTCCTCAATTCCAAATTTTCACCATTGATCTCTAGCTCCAAATAAATGCTCTCAAAGAAAGAAATATGCAGGTAAATCACCCTGTTTTCATATCAGACTTTAAAATAAGAAACTATCATGCTGAGTTACTGCTAAATGTAACCATTTTACAATTAATTACAAATTAATCTGTGAAAGAGAGTTCTTTTGAATGAAGTCTGTAGGAAATAAAGCTATGTTCTACTTAGTCGTAGTTCTTTCACCTTGAACATAAAATGACCAGATCTGATTAGATATACATATGCAGCTGATAGGTTAGAAATCTCCTCACCTTTCATATCACATGGCCAATTTACTCAGCACAATAATTTCTGTTGAATCACAGTATTACCAGGCAGAGCATATTTGCAAATGATTCATGGTTAAACTAAACCTTGAAGAACCTAAACCTGGTTTACTGGCTGTAGGTCAGTACCCAAGAGTTTCAAAGGGTTGAAAAAATTCAATGCATGAACATTCATTAAGTCAAAGAATGGTTGAGGTTGGAAGGGACTTCAAAAAAGATCATCTAGTTCAATCCCCTCCCAGCATGAGCAGGGACAACTTACACTTGACCAGGTTGCTCAGAGCCCCATCCAACCTGGCCTTGAACACAACTAGTCTGGGCAACCTGTGTCAGTGCCTCACCACACTCTGAGTAAAGAACTTCCTCTGAACATCTAATCTAAATCTCTCCTCTTTTAGCTCAAAACCATTCCCCCTTGTCCTACCACTATCTGCTTGTGTATTAGTTCTCTTCCTTGTCAGTCAGTTTGCTGTTCTCTTAAAAACTATTCCAAAGGGAGGAGCTTCATCTCAATATACATATAAAAGAATATATCAGAAGCATGCAGAAGAGTTTGATAACAGACATATCAGCTTCTTGTAACAGACTAGAGAGCACATTCCTCCACACAATCACTTCATATATGACCAGTCCCATTACCAATTAATCTTTTTTCCCCTGGGTAGGAATAGCTCAGAACCTTTAAGGAGTTTCTCCAGTGTTTAAAATTATGCCCCTAGACGATGCTAAATCAAAACACTGTCTGCAGCCCAGGCCCACAATTGCTAGTCAGAAGCAAACACCAGACCAGCTTTGCTGAACCACAGTCAGCTAGAAATACAGCAGTAACCCCTGCTGTCAGAGCAGAGCACTGCCACGGGCAGCCACCCCCCCAGCTTCGGCCCAAGGAACAGCAGCAGGAGATGGAAAATTTCAATAGCCTGACCCCTCACTCTCGCCATCCCCACTGCTGTGTGTCCACAGTTGCTGTGGACATGTAAACATGTGGCACAGAAGGAACCAGGCTGCAGCCTTCGCATCCTGGTTCCAGCACACAGGCAATTTATTATTCTTCTTATAGTAGAAATTGGTGAGGAATTCAGTGAAGTGCCATGAGGGGAAAAAGGGTTTAAATTCAATTACAAAGCCAAAAAAACCCACTCCTGTATTTACTTTGCCTTCCTGTGTTGAGCCTTGCAGGATCCCTACTTAAGTCTGTGTACTGACATGGAGTTAAATATTCATCTGTCAAGACTTGCCCACATATTGTTTTATTGATATCTGTCCTACAATGTTTTATTTATATTTGTCAATAAAGAGCAATACACAGCTGCTCATAATTTTAAGTTTTCACAGCTATTATGTATTCATATTGAATTTCAACATTATCAACACAGCAAGGCAAATTTTGTGTGCAAACCAACATGTTTAAAGTTTTGGCATTATGCATCTTTTCAGAAAGTTATTTTGCCTTTCTATTCCAAAATGTGTCTGCTAAGTCCTAATTAGGTAACAGGATCATATTTAAAAACAACAAACAAAAACCCCACCCCACAAATCCCAAACCTTCCAAGTTAATAGAGAGTAAAGAGTAAAAGAGTTGGCTTTACTCTTCTTCTGTTCTTTTTGCTAAGGAAAAGTAACCACACGGAGCAAGGAGCTGAAGGACAAAACAAACCAGTATAAGGTCATATCAAACAAACCTTCTCATTGATGCCATATGCTGTGCTAAAAGGATCTTCAACTTAGTTTTTCACATTATAAACATTGTAGGAACCACAACAGCAGAATTGAAAGAAGACAGGCTAGAGTACTTAGCTGATAAATTAAATTCTTGGAGATTAGTTCTTTGATCATTTCCTATTGTACCCAGATGGATGTCTCCATCATCATGCTAAGTAACATATCAAGATGGATGTCTATCTCATCATCCCATGTAACATAACAGCAGAACAAGAGATGATCATTCTGCAGAAGAGATTATTGCATTATTGTGTTTTGAATATTCGTTTCACTATTTCAGAACAAAAAGAGCTTGTTTTCTTTCTACACTGTGCTGAGGAGGCCATGAAGAGCATGGGAACAGGCAAACCTCAGTAATTAAAAACTGGCAACCTGATTGTGCCAGTCTGCTACCTGGTGCTTGCAGTAGCCACTGCTAACAAGGCAGGCAAGCAGCATTACTTAAACATTCATGAGAGCAGAAAATACTGAAGAATAATCTCAGTTTGTGTAGCCATCTTCCTTGTTACTCCATAAAGTTATGACATGGTTATTTCCAATGCAAGACAAAAAGTATTAACTGAAAGCCTCTGAATGAGCTGGAGTCCCCCGCCCCCCCCAAAAAAAAAAGAAAAAAATAAAACCAAGTTAGATGTGGCTAAGAGCTATTGCTCCTGATCTTCACTTGCTAATATGAAGACCAGGAAGGCAGTCTTAATATCAGAATAAAAAAAAAAGAAAATCACACTACACAACTGAAGGTTTAATTCTTGAAGGCATTAGCCATTACATCCAAATTATATTCATATCCAACCATATCCTAATGCTTAGGTCCAGCACAGTCTATCAAATTACATTAGTGATTAGATTCATTCCCTAATGTTTTATACACAGAGAATATTTTTAGATTACCAATAAAATTGCCTCAGAAGAACCACCTAGACTGCAATGCACATGACAAAGCCAATGCTTTGGGAAATCAGTCTCTTGGCTACAACAGCGCAGCACCTTGGCTGGCTGAAGCAGCCTCTGCAGTGAGAGTGCTGTGAGCTGGCACTTAGCATGAGAGATGTGCTCCTCAGAGACCTTTTATATTTTTATTCACAGTTTTTAGTTTCTTATTTTCTACTTTCGCTTTTGAACGTGTTCCTTATTTTTCAGGAACTTTTAGGTAATGTTTATGCAGATTCCCATAATGTCCCAAATAGTTAAACACTGCCCCAGTGCTGCCTGTATAAATAATAATTAAAGAAAAAAAAAAATTAAATAATTTTTCTTCCCTACAGTAGTTCCTGTCTGTGGTAAGCCACGTAATAACCTTTTGAAAACAACACCACCACTATCAATATATGGATATGAAACCTCTTTATTTTGCATGACATTGAAGTCTCTCAAATGACCTGCAAGTTCAAGGTTATAGTCTCTCAAACTGAACTCCAACTTGTTAAAAGACTTTTAATCCAACTTAGTTTTTTTACAAAAATTATGCTTTCCATAACAGGACTAAAAACCACTACCAAAAATATAAAATAATCCAACCAATACACCCTAACCGGAACCATACTACAATTAAGGACAACACTCGCACTCCCCAAGTAATTAATGATACAATTATGCAGATTGTTCAATGGTATAACATCCATGTATAGGAAAAAAAGGATAGGGGAAGAAGACAGTATACATTCCACACAAAATTTGGTTCCATTTAATTGAATATATGTTATTAGAGATTTTATGGTCAAAATGCAGGTTGTTCTTCAACAGCAGAGGATTGCCTAATTTTATTTTATGTGGCTTGTTAGCAGCTGGTGTAACGCAGTTCAGAAGTTTCCATTTAAAGTTTAACATGCTTACCAATTACCAGAGTTCTTCTTCCTTCTTACAGTGTAAGCTCACATACCAAGAAAAATAAAAAAAGTAGAAAAATTCCTTAGGATAAAGAGCCCTTTCAGCACCATGCAGCCAGCTTGCAGTCCTCTTTCCTTAGTTACTGAATAGCTTCTGCTTTTCTAATCCCTTGTGTACCACACCTGAAAAAAACCCTTATCAGAAAGCTGATCCTGCTTCTACACCCTGAGGCACAGTAAACATTGCATTTTAACTTCAAACAACGTGCCTTTCCACACGTGCCAAAAAAAAAAAAAAAAAAAAAAAAAAAAAAAAAAAAAAAAAAGAAAATACAACNAAAAAAAGAAAAAGAAAATAAAGGAAATTCAACTGTAGGACTTAAGATACCTCAGCATTAAATTTCAGTTTCCAGCTCAGCCAGCCTTACCCACAGTTAGTGCTGCCTGTCACCTCACCGACTCTAATAAGCATGCAGTCCTTGTCAGTCGTAGGAAGGATGATATATTCTCACTTTTCGTATTTAAAAAGCATTTTTCCTTCCTGAAACTGAAGCTAACATTTGACAGCAAACAGCTACTTTGTTTCATTTCTTGAAGGAGGAAAAATATGTGGAGAAACCCCTCCATTTCCATCTCAAACTACAGATTCAGGGTAGTGTATGGGTGCATAGAGCTATCTCAGAACGAACATAAGGCAAGCAGAGAGGGGCAGGAGTGGGCTTTTTCTTCCAGTAAGTATTTTGTATTAGCAAACAGAGATCAGCAGAGCACTGTGGAAAATACATGATTACTAAAAACATGCACTCACATAGTCTTCACAAAGAACAATTCATCTGCTTCTGCTCAGGTCTCTAATCTCCTTCCCTGCAGCAAAAGGAAGGAAACAGTGAAAGTCTTTTTAATTTTTTTTTTTAATTAAGCCAGCACTGGTGTGAGCAATAGCACTCTACACCACAGTGCAGCAGAGGGAATCAGATGAGGTTCTTTTCCCTGCAGCAAACTCTCTCCAAAAAGTCACTAACAGAAAATTTCGGTAATTTTTTTCCCTGATCTGTGGAACATCTCCCGAGTATCTCCAGGCAAAAGGCAACAACTGGAAAATCTGGCCCTGCAAAGGGGCACCTGTGGCACTTAGTGGGTCTGAACAACATAACTGGTGTCTTCACTTGCACTGCTCTGTAGTCACTTCTCTGCAAGTGGGGGTTTGGCTTCTCTAACTTTACCATATTTGAGTGTTCATTATGTCACGCCTAGACACATGAACTGGAAAAGAGTTGTGTTCAACTGTTGTGTCCCAGGGCTGTTCCCCATGGAGATACTTCAGCAGCATTATCAACCCAGGCTTCTAGACACCAGTCATTTTCTCTGTGTCAGATTTAAAGTCACTTTGCTGTTTGAAAGGACCATGTTAATATTCTCTCAGAAAACCATAGTGAAAGTCATGAATTTTAGAGAATAAGAGTCAGAATTATCTGGATCAAAGAAGTTTTAGAAGACTGAAGGCTTTCTGATATATCCCATAAGAGGACCATGGTGCTGTTCACTTTTGTCAAATACTGCATGCTATTTCAGATGAATGCTGAACACAGATGCCCTGACTCCAGCGGAACATAAGCAATCAATAAGGGCTTGGGAAATGACTTTAATCATCACTGTTTAACCCTGTGGGTGAAAAAGTAATCTGACCATTTGAGATGCATGTGACACCCCTAGAAACACTCCCATTTTCTAAACGATATAAATCTTTAAATCAGCAAATCATACAACATGCACAGTGAAACTACTTAATCCCTTGTTCATTTAGAACCTATCACTGTCTTATCTCAACATTTCCTGTAAGCTACATGAGGCACAAAATCCAATTAAGATTAATTTTAATCAGGATCCAGTCCCACACAACAGCTGAATGGCCTTTAGGACATAACAAAGAGGACACAATATTCATGGTGATAAGATAATACATGTTATGCTTCACATTCCAGCATTCTGATATTACTCAGGTTTTAAAATGGTAAGCCTACTTTTCTATAGCAGCTCGACTGCATTTGCAGAAAACAGCCCCAAAAAATCCCATAGAAAACTAGTGGACAATAGAGTTAGTACTGGCCACATGAGAAGAGCAGATGTTGAAGTGTTAAAAGTTAAGAGTTGTTAAAACCAGGAAGTAATAATTCTCTACGGTTAAGATGAACAGACACTTGTTTGTTTAAACTCCATGAAAATCCTTGGAAGAGGTAACTCGTTGGGGTTTAAAAGTTCCTTTAAACTCCTTATTCACGCACACAATGCAAATATTGTTCTCACTTCTATGAACAAAAAGCTTTTAAAATATCCTGTGCACAAGCAGTCCTTACACAGAAAATAAATGAGATAAACACTTAAAAGGGCAATTCTCCACCCTGAAGTTGAAGACCAAGGGCAGCCCACACCAGCACCAGCCAGGTCTCTTGCTGGCTGTACACAGCAGTTAGGATGGAGGTTTTAATCTCCCTTCCAACTGCATGTCAAGAGCGTTATTCTGAAGATCCTTCTATGCTTGATACAGGACAGGGAAAGGATGTAAGGGAGTTTAGAAGCATGTACACAATCAAACCCTTGGGTTGTTGCATTTTGACTTGCTTACACCCCTCCATTAAACCCAATCCCAAAAGCCACTGCAGAGCACTACAGCAATTGCCTTGTGTGCCTGACCTGGCTTGGCAGGCTTACACAGCACAATAACAGCCAGCTCGGGTGTTAGCTTGCCCTTCGTCTGTAAGTCTGCTGAGCCTATTTGTCCCCTGGATCAGTTATGCATTAATAAATGATGAAGAACACCCTTTACTCCATTATCATGCATAACTCAAGAGCACATGAGGGTCATTACAGAGCAACAGTTGGGTCAGATTGCCAGAACCTGGTGAAACCTCAACTTAAACTGCTGCATTAACCACCACTCTGTTTTCTAAAGTGGACCATTATTTTTAGTAGTAAATTAATGCAACTTGTTCTCAGCCTTAATTATTAAGTATTAAATATGTATTAAAATACATCTTAGTAAAATTACCATTGATCTATATTTAGAATAAACTAAAACACAAATGCTGAATAATTTTATGCACTGATAGCGATTCTGATTTTATTGCACAAAAATCTGGTGTTTTGCAAAGCCTTCCCTAGAACCACATTTTCACACAAGAATTTCCAAGCTTTTGTTTTAAAGACATAAAAGCCCTCTTTTAAAGTTTTAAGAAGTTACAGGCTTTTTAAAACCATCCCCAGGTATCTCATCTCACTTGAATGGTCTCATCTCTTCTTGAATGGTATAGTACTGCTGGCCCATAGGAGAAGAGTTGAAGTACAAAAGGATTCTACCTTCACAGATGAAATGCAACTTCTTAATGATGAGAGTTAGTGTCAGACTGAATGAAAAGGAAAGTACACTATGTATGCATTAAGATAGGGACATTTTGGCAGGAGTCGGTTGCAGAAAAGGCTAGCAGTATAATTGCATAAAATTGAAAAAAGTATCAATTCTATCAAAACCAATTTTTTTTCTGTATCAGTGATTTTGCTTTCATTCTTAAATCCCCAGTTCTGAAGAGAGATCTAATCAGTCAGTAAGTTTAATCTCCTAACTAAATTACTGATGTTAATATAAATAATGCATATATATTAATATTCAATTAAGGCATTGAAGTATCACAGACAAGATAGTGAATGGTGTTGAGAGCAAAGAGGAAAAATATTCTGATTACTCACTGCAAAAAGTTGTCATCAAGCTCTTGTGATACAAGACAAAACATTTAAAAGGAAACCTTTCTTCAAAGATTATTTAACAATAACAATTTTACAATTCAAGTAAGATATAGAGTTTAGAGTTTTTTTAAGTCTGCTGTAGACCCCAACTTTGATTTTTGATCTGTTTCATGGTAGAAGAGAAACCAGGAGCCTGTTCTGTGGGCTGGCAATACTACAGCATTCAAGACAGTTATGTGGGATGACAGACTGATGAGGATGATTTTCAAATAGCTTAAGCAAGCAAATGTCTCAGCCTATTAGGAAGATAAAGGCTAGCAATATAATCCATAAATAAATAAATAGTCACCCTACTCCAGCATTCTGGCTGGAGTTTAAAGACTAGACAGTCCCTACAAGTCACAGTGACTAGTTGGGTCAGGATCCTCAGCCAGAAGCAGAAGTGCCAGGGAGCTTTACACTCTCTCCCTCCATCTTCTACCTCCAGAAGCCACACAGTGTGGGTGGGAGGATCCACTCTCAAGTTTTCCAGATTGAGGTCTCTCTTTCTTCCCAGAAACAGAAGACAAAATGAAGATGCAGTTAGAAACGCCTCTGTTGACTTTTGCTTTTCAAGTACCACAAAGTCCCCAACGAGATTACACAGAAGCCTCATTAAGAATCCAGTTGGCCTAAAGTAAGCACACAACCCTACTCCTGGGCCTCAGACAGCCCCTCACAGCCCTGGTACCCACAGCACTAACGCTGAGGGACAGCTCAGACCCTGCAGGTTTCAAGTACAAAGAAGCTGGACTGAGTTACCATGTAACTCCACAGCTGTGAGGCTGGTTGCTGTCACATCACTGCCAGTCCCTACCATGAGGACTCGGTCACAACAGCAGCCAGCTGAGACAAAAGTCTAGCATGGAAACATCACATGTTCAACTAAAAAAAACCCCTGATCTTTAAAAAGGCCTGAAGAAATCCAGTCACTGAACCAATCAGTGGCTTTTAATCATTGTTCACCATTTTCTCTTTCCTATCCTCATGTAGATCTGGCCCCACCAGCTTGTATGAGGGGAAGGCTAGACTCTAAGTCAGCTGCGTTGTCATCTTTGCTGCAAGAAAACATTTGTTCAGAAGCCATTAATAGATCGCAGGATTTCACATCTCTCATTACAGTTCCACCACATTTTTCCTTCTTTCCAGGCTATTTAACTTGTTTTACATTAACATCTGACATGCTTAGCATTAATAGTTATAATGAACACTATTTCATTGCTCTGCCCTACCTTCCACTCAGTGTCTTTTGCCTCCAATTTTATTACATTTTATGCTCCATTTTACTGTGTTTCGGTGTAATCAGAGGTGTCAAATTGCTCTGAAACTCATTAGAAATACATTTCTTTACATGTCTAGCTTTGCAGACTGCTGTAGCAGTTTAATTTTCTTCCCATCCTGCTTTTATTCAATTTTCCATATGTTCTGATACCAACTCACTGCTGTGTATTTGCACACTGGGACCACATCTGATTTCTACACGGTTTGTCAACATTTCAACAAAACTCCATCCTCCTTCCCTACATTTATTTCACAACTCTTTTCCTCTGCTAAAGCCATCTCTACTAAAAACCTCTTCCCAAGGCAGCTAGTTGAAGAAACCATTAAAAAGTCCTTCTTCAATTTCCTCCTCTATGCTTGGGTTAATGACCAAATGCAGTGCTCTGAGAATATCCTCTCTCAACAACATTCTCTACTCCCTTGTCAAAAGTACAGGAGTTTGTTGATAGCAGCTTGAATATATCAAGCTGTCCACTGCTGTGCATTTGATTAAAATGTTTTGGCCATCAAGAGCTGGAGGCAAAGTTTATTCACAGATTTAACACAATGAAAAGGATCATTCTGATCATCCAAGTGCAAGTATTCATCCTGGATCATCTTACATACAGGAGAGCTAATACATCCAGTATCCCAGTTCTTGAATAGAAAGCCATTTTTTCCTCTCACAGAAAAAAGAAAGTTTCAGCTACAAGATTCACGGTCAGCAATTTGATTAAAATATTGAATTGGCAAAAATGTTTTGAAGAAAGCCTGCCCACTATTAATGGGAAAAGCCCACAAGTGTCTTACTTTAAAATTTGCTTGCTTCATATTTTCCCTTTCCCTCTGACAAAACCTTCATCCTGGGAAGATAATTTGCCTTATATATCAAATGGATAGCAGTACTTTAAGACATAACAGTGCAAAACACAGCAGCCAGAGTGCTTTATCACAGTTCACATTGTACCCAAGACATAGTAACAAACAGCACCAAATACTGCCCAGTTATAAATGGGATTTTGTCTGACATGCTGAGAGATGAGATAGTCCCTCACCATGACTTAAGAAGTGGGTAAAAAGTCTGATAACTGCAGTTTTAAGCAGCACGGGTACTGACAGAAAAGTGACAAAGTAATAGCCAAGGGCAAATTATGACTTTCTTTTTATTAATGGATTCCTTTCTTAATGTTTGTATTTTACTTGTCACCTGAAAGTAACACATTCCTCCAACAAGCTCTCCTTTTCCAAACCAGAAATCTCCCAGCCATATTTATTAATTTCTATACAAAAGAAACCTCTTTCTATTATTTCATACAACAAACTAATTCCTACTGGATGTGCAAATTATTATTTTCCCAGTTTCAGTGATGCCTAAAACCATTTCAGCAACTGTACTTACCAGCACCTCTGCAATTTTACCCTCTCAGAGTATACTTAGAAGAAATCTCTCCAGCAAGGAGTAGACTTAATTTTTAGCAAATCCATGTCAAATTGTAACTTTTCTTTGAAACCTTTTGTGTATTGTCATTAGCAAGTCAAGCAGTGAATACAAATTCTAATTTATTTAAGGATATCACCATCATGATCACCAGAAAGTCTTTAAGGCCAACAGCAATTATTGGCTAAAGTAACGCTTGTCAGGCAAGGTCTAAACAGACACATCTAGCCAACCCAAGATACATATGTAAACAACCAGATAGCCTATGAATGAACAGTACACTCTTATTGGCTTTAAAGGGATTATTTTTATCCTTAATAGTTGGAGGAGAAGTGGGGGAAGAAACAGTAAAACTATATTGAGGAAGCAAAGATCCATTTTTGGCACTTCCACACACTTGCTTCACTGGAAGGCACAGGGGATTGATTTGACCCACAGAAACAGGAAGCTCTTTAATGACGGGAAAATGTATTTTCATGCAAGTTCTGCATAAAGCAATTTTTTATACTTTACTTTCCCTCATTTTGGAAAGGAGGGGAACATTTAGAAGCAGTTTCTTCATATTCACCTTCCTTTCTCAGTATTTTTAAGTAACAACTCTCCTGGATAAAGCCCAAATTTAGAAAAATGTCAAAAACCCTGCAATAACCAGGAAGGCATGTAAAGCAGCTAGTTTTCTTTGCGAGTGGTTTCTAATGCATCTATAAATGCCAGTCGCTGCTAAGATTAGATCTAATGATCATATAGGTTTCCCCTGGACAAACTATACAGCAATCAGATTTTCAATCACTGCAGACCAATTAATAAAATGCAGTGGATTATACAAAGCCAGGAGAATGAAAGTCTAAAGTTCATTCCTTTATTTTTAAAAGTAAAACAAAGACAACATAAATTAAAAACTATCAGGCAGGGCACAGTTGTCCTTCTAACATTTAAAAAATAAACCCCTCAGCAATAAAGACATTTTTCACAGACTAGAGCAGCATGCTATTAGAGTCTCATTTAGTTATCTCTTACTGCAAGATGGAAACCCAGAAGACTACTGAAGTTTTTTTAACATAAGCCCCTAAAATCTTATCCATTTACAGGCAGAGATATAACAGTAGCAGTGGGGAACTATTTTTTCCCCTGTCAATGTTAGCAGACACCTTGCTGCAGTGAATGCTGTCCTGAATGCAAATTACCTCAGCTCCTCAAGAGGCACACTGCAATGTCTGAGACTGCCAATACACGGTACAATGCCAGCAGATACACATTTAGAAAATTGGTAGTCAGAAGAAAACAGTCCAAAAAGGGTGTGAATTTGTGCTTAAGTGAGAAAAGCCAAGGAAGAAGCACAAGATTTGAATGTCACAGAAGTTAAGTCAGTCCATGTGCAGCCAGGACAGAGGTGATTGTTCTGATGACAGGAATAAGCTATTTCTTGCTACAAAAGTGAGTTACTGTGTCCTTGTATTCTGAGGGATGGCTGCACACTTTAACTCAGGGGAGGCAGAACCTTCTGGGACAACTTCAGCCCATGCAGAATCAAAGCAGTGCCACAGTCACACCTTGCAGAACTCTTGGCTTGTGAAAGGTGCCAAACAAGCAGCCTACACCTGTTTCTTGGCAGAGAGCTAATTTTGAGTTAACATGCATACATGCATTTGAAGTAAAGATTCTTTCCAGTTCACGCAAACTCTGAGTTCTAATTTAGCAGAAAAAAAAGGACACCAAACCCACATTAGTTATTCCCTTCAAAAACAGTTTATTAGTCATGTTACTCCGCTGAATGCCCTTCTCTAAACCATCTCCAGGTATCAGCTTTGACATTTTCCATCCACATCAAAGTATCTCTGAAAATTCAAGTACTATTTTATCCAAATTTTTAAATTAACGTGAACTTCTAATGGGAAATAAATTTTGCTTTGTCCTATAGGCAATTAAACACACCAAGGTTTTTCTACCTCAAATGTAAACAAAACTCAACTGCCACTTTGCATATGACAATGAAGCTGAATTACTTGGGTTACAGTATCTTAGAGCAGAAAGACTCCTGCTACAACTCAGACACTTCGATTGCAATGCACAAGAAAAGGCTGAAGCTGTAACAAAAAACTTAAGTAGCTCATTTCAGCATGAGAAATGTTTTCAAACACACGTATAGAAATACTCCTTGATCTTCTGCCTTCCAGCATAGAAAAGCTGCAACATTCCCTACTTCATCAGTTCAATGTCAAAGGCTGTGAGGAAACTCTTGAGCATACAGGAGCTATAATAGGCCTTATTAAATCTTTGCACTAATAAACACACAACATACTAGTCTGAGAAGAGTTCTCATATGCATGCCATATACATAATACAAAATTTTTTCAAATGTATTTACAATGCAATTATGGCTCATGTAATACATCTACTTTCTCAAGTTGTTTTCCAGACAGGGGTCTGAGACAATTGCTTGAGTCCAGTCCCCCAGACAGTAACACAGGTAACTGGCATATTTCACAACACTTGACAAAGATTGGAGATGGGCCACAATAACTCCTCTTTTCCTGTAAGATTTTCAAGCAGGTCAAAGACATATTCCTGCCTTAGAAAAAACCTTTTCAGATCCACTTAGTATTTTGTAAGTCAGAAAAGTGCAAACATCTACCTTTTTTTGTTGTTGTTATTTTAGTTGGGAAGGTTTTGTTTGTTTGTTTCCTTTTTTTTTTTTTTTGAAGAAAGAACACACCCAGCTTCATGCTGCATCTGGGGATTAGAGTTTATTGCAGAATCAAGGCAGTCTGATCAGCTTTTGTCAGCAACAGAAGCAAGTGCAGTCACATTCTGACTACAAAGAATGAAGAGGGAAGCTACAAAGCTATTCTAGGATTATAGGATGCTGGAGCACTTGCTGCAGTGGCTCTGCAACAGGAAGAGCCAACAGGGAGCCAAAGTCCCAGTAAAAGAATAGAAATAATATACACAGTTTCTTCATCTCATTTTCTGACAGAAATGGATTATCGGGGTGGGGGCTGGGAGGGATGCTTTATGTACCTACAGGGCATCACCAAGTCTCCCACATCGGGGATTTATTTCCTTATCCTAATCTGTGAGTTTTTCATACTGCAATCATATTTAGCAGTCACAATACAAGGAAGTTTGGTTATTGCACTGCAGTGCAGGGACATTTGATAAGCAGCATGTTGCTCCTGTCATGTCACTCACAACCTTCCTGCAATCCAAAAGCCAATAAGAATGGTCATACCGAAAAGCTCCACATGGCACAGATATTTAGCAAATAAAAGTCACCCACTGGAGTTGGTGTGTGCACAGATGAAAAGAGGAACAATATACAGATTGTAGATGTGTATGAAGCTTTTACCCAGGAGTCTAAACTAACAATGAGTAACTGCAGAAGCTTAAAGAAACTAAGTTAAAAACTAACAGGAAACACAAGGTCCTGGTTGTAAGTGTGCCTCTATTAGAGAATAATAAAATCCATTAAGTCTACATACTGCAAACACAGCTGCCAGTTATTCTTTCCCAATGTAAGCACATGAGTAAAGCCTTGGAGGAAAAAATCCCACCACAAATTAAAAAACTGTGGCTTCATGGACATACCACTACACATTAAAGCTAAAATAACACATTCTATGAACAGCATAACAATAGCCTGTTCTTCTCTGTGTATACTCGTTAAATTAAACAGACCTCTTGCCCAGGAAGTCGCAAAAGCACAGTTCCCAAGCAAAACGTCCCATCCTTATATTTGACATGTCATAATTTCCAGCATTATAACAAGCATATGTCAAAGATTTCAAGCTTTATTTCATCCACTTTGCCCTTACACACTCATAAAACTAAGATG
>VXBX01001503.1:1463963-1533753 GCA_013400415.1 Scytalopus superciliaris | reverse complement strand
CCCCCCCCCCCCTTTTTTTTTTTTTTTTTTTTTTAACTCACAGAAACTCTTTTAATTTAAAATTGAAGGAGAGCAAGACCCAGCGTAAGAAAATTCTATCCAGAGCAGTCACAATCCTGCTGAAATGAATCATCATGACTGTTGCCAAAGGCACTTTGCAATGAGCACAGATAATGTGGGAGACCTCCACTGGCTAGATGAGGACAAAAAAAAAAAAGACAAGACAGAAGTGTGAAGAACTTAGACAAGCAACAGCTCTGGAACTGCATTTCTGTCACCATGCACAAATCATGTTAGTATCCAATGCAGCTCTCCAGCCAGCCAACAACAAACCCAGCCCTCCAACAGTTCCCGTTGAGTCAAACATTGGAGCAGGCTTGGAGGCACATTGCTTCCTCCAGGCTCCTCCTGCCCCATTTCTAAAAGCTGGACATTTTCCACCCCTCAGAGACCCTGCAAACAGCGAGGTTCACTGAAGGACCTGCAGCCACCACCCTCCTGCCAGGGCTGAGCTCTGGATCAGCGTGGGGGGATTTTCACCTCCTTGTTTTCAGGGAAAAGGATGTTTCTTACTGTAAAAAAGTATAGTATGCTGTACACAGCACTTCCAAGCCAATTTTATGTCAACTTTGGCTCTTCCTTTACTTCCACATACCCCAAGGGTGGAGATTTGCATCTTACAAAGCATTTTTGTACTGAAACTTTACACAGAGGTTGCAGCATTTCAGAGATTGTTCAAATCTGTTGGAAACACTATATATGGGGAAACAGTATATTATTATCTTCCTCTAACTGAGAATAGAGAGGAAGCATCTTTGCTGATTTCTTTTCCCTTTGTTGTTGATTTCCCTTTTAAACTTAGAATTAAGGATCTTTAAGAACTAAGTGATTGTGAAAGGCTAAGCCAAGTCTAAGCACTGCAAACTACTGTAAATAGAAGTAGACCAGACAGAATGGTGTTAAATGAACAAAAATGGCCAGTTTATTCACTGGAACAGTTATGCATTACACTGTAATTTTAATTGGAACATAAAGATGTAAGAATCAGTATATCAGCTTCTTTTAATTATTTTCTTCAGCACTAGAGTGTTTTTCCCAACCATTTGACTGCATGATCATATTACACATGTACAAGCACAGACTTTATGAATCCCTCACAAGGCATTAATCTAGGATTGTCTACAAGGACAAGGAAGAGTTAACATGGGAATTACTTCAATTTTAGAAACAAATGATGCATTTTTGGAAACAAGAATTATTTAAATTTTTTTGCTTTTAGCATAAAGTAACAACAAGAAGAGTTTCCAATACTCAGTCTTTAGCAAATGAACATATATACTTTTATATTCTCCACCACCTAGAAACACTTCATCATTTAACCCCAAGAAGGCAGGACAACATAATGTCAATTCAACATAGGAGTAGCTGAGTTATTACAGCAGTAAACATACAGTATACAAATTTGTGTTTGTCACAAACTCCACCAATGTTAAAACTCTTTTGAAAGAAACACAACAATCTGTATGGTTCATTAGATACAGAACATCATGCAAATGGAAACATTCAATAGATTACAAAAGTCACAAAACATCAGTTTTCTTTTCTTTTTTTTTTGTTTTTTAATTGTCTACAAAGGATCAAGTTAATTAACCGTTAACAGTCAAACCACAGGTCTGAAAATCAATAGGGCAATAACTAATAAAATGGACTTAATTTATCCACTGGCATAGCACACATAGCCATATCTGTGAACAGAAGAAATAATTATAAAATAAGCTAGATCACTCTTATTTCTTTTTCATAGCTGATAAAATAATAACTCAGCTAGCAAGCCAGTCTACTTGAAACTTTTATCAAATCCTTCTGTTTATTGATTTTGAAAAAACCACATACTCAATAAAAACTCAGAATACTAATGTGAGAAAAAATGTACACTCTTATCCACTCTTTCTTTTACAGCAGATCATGATAATCAAAACAAATACAGAGCTTCATAGAAAGACACTTTTGAAACACAAGGCTCTGTCACCCAGAGTCTGCCTGCACATTAACTCCAGTCATGAAATATAGGATTTTTCCTTTACTTTTTGTCAGTTTGTCACTTGGTTGCCATTACATTTCACAAAGGGGATTTTCAAAAACTCCACAGGAAAGAGATTAAAAACCAGTAAGGATTTAAGCCATTCACCTCTGAATGAAAGATACAGACTCTCTGTGATAGTTCTCTTGCCATTCAAGCAAGAGGAATATGCATATCACACAAGAAATAAGAATTTTCTAGCTTACTTATGGATATGGAGAAGCTACACGATGTTAACAATCTCATGCACACATTTTACATTGCATATTTTGATGCATTTTTGCCTGAAGGCAAAAGGCAATTGCTTTTTTATTATTTTCCACAGGATGCTTAATTGTACTAAAAGAAAAAAACCCTTAATGGCTAAAAAAGTCTGAATAGTATATATCCCTTTCAGACTCACTGCACACACAGCAAAGGAAAACCAAAGTAAAGTGATGACTGGAATTTTTAAAGAGGTAACTATAGCAATTATCATACTTCAAAGGTAAAACATCAGTGCCTGCCATTCTCAAAGGAACGTTTCCAAAGTACAAAAGAAAGAAATTTACTGTACCCTCAGTGGATATGCACCTTCTGCCAAAGAAAGGAGCAGACCTCAGAAAGGCTGATGTAATCTCTACCTGATGATGATCAATCCGGCTATAGTGGAATTGGTAGCACAATTACTGACTTTGGCATTGCATGATAAGGTTGGTATCAAAATAAGGGTTTGGACTCTGTGTGTTGTTCCAAGTGCAAAAAGGACTAGGTCAGATTTTATTAACAGCTTACTTAAGTATTTCCAATGTAATTATCATGAGCAGCCTTCATAGGTGAGGTCATATTTCATGAGTGAGGTTATATTTCATAACATAATCTCCTTTATGTACACACATTAATATGGCAAATGACTTAAACAACCTTTTTAATTTTTTTTAAATAAAAAATAAACTGAAAATCATCTTGGCATTAAAACTTGCAGCGTTAATTACAGTTTCATTCTATGAACTCTACTGTATAACTATGATTACATTAATTTACTGTGAAAAATGCAGATAGAGAAAGCACAGAGATGCCAACCTGTCAGTCAGATCAATCAGAAAGAACATCCCAATTGCCTCCATCTAGGAGGCAGAAAATTCTATATGATTAGCATGAAAAATGGTAATATGTCCTCTTTCTGTAAAACCTCCAGATATCTTCTGGCTGACAGAAAATATATTTTCAGTACTATTACATCTTACAATTTATTTTATCTTTTTCTGCCTTTATATTTGATTTTTTTCTATTTCTTTCCTTCTCTTTTTTTTTTTTCACACATTTACTACAAAGTGGATTTCCAGGAGCAGATCATTTCACTGAACAAGGAATAATTTTTCACTACGTTCGAAAATAAAATTCAAACCAAAATGCCCCTATTTTGACCTAAAGGACCCTATTTTGAGTAGGCTATTTCAACTCCAAAGAAATTTCAAGGCCATCACAGGAACAAAAGCTGTATTTCAGACACAAAAATCAGAGCAGGATTTGAATTGCTTTCTACTGAGTATGAGACTTCGCAGTGCTTCTGAGTATACTCAACCATTACAAATATGTGTAATTTTTCTTAATCTTTAAAATGCAGAATAGAGATCAACACAACATAAATTCATTTCAAATGGGCAAAATACAGTATTTTCCAACCCTTAAAAATCCCAAGCTTTTGCTTCTGGTTTCATCTGCATGTAAAGATTTCCTACAAAATCTCTCACAAAGTTGTATGTCATCAATCAATATATAACAAAGAAGAATTTATCATCTTAAGTTCAAGGTATGTATTTTATTTTGGAGTGATTAACTGACAAAAGTTCCCCCAGGGACCTACATAGTTTTATAACTTACAATGCAATAACTACAACCATTTGTACATTGAAGTTGGTTTGTTTCTAGTTCTCTTACATTTTCAACACTTAAGTTTTATTACATATAAAAAATGTAAATTGAAAACTTAGAAATTAAGAATTTAAAACTTAAGGGAATAAAAAATTTATTAGTTCTATAAAACAGGGTCACAACTTCTATAGCATTGGATGCTGTTTTGTAACTCTTGATCCACATGGACATGCCAGTAGAATGTTTTGATTTCCCAAAGTTGCTCTGCAAATCGCAACTGGATACAAACATGTTTCTAAACTGTCCTGATACAACATTTTTTTCCCCAATAAATTTGTATCTATATAGAAAGGAATTGTCCTTCAGTGAATTTCTGCTTAACTGAAGTTCAGGGAAAATGCCTTTGATTTGGATATGAAAATAGGAAAAACTATTCCAAGCGCAGCCTGTGATAACTGCATTCAAAGTGCTATGCAAATTCCTTTCCTTATTAACAATCTGCACTAGCTGTCTTTGTTGGATGCAGAGATGGCCACTGCACCACATTCTTACACCAGGCAAACAAGAAATCTTGAAGGCTGAATTTGCCTCAGACAAAACGTTGGATTTTTTTTAAAATAGCAATCAAAATAGCAGCTAATATCAGTGTCAGACATTATGATAGAGCTGAACGAGGTTTCACTTGACTTTTCTATGACAAGACAACAGGCTAAGTATGATACTGAATAGTGATGTAAACACCTATGAGAAGAATCATGCGAACCGCATGGAAACCAAAGTCAAAACACTGCCGAGTGTTGTCCATTTGATCTGATCAGAACTGGATATCAGTTTGCTCCTGTTTTCTCTACCTCTGAATGTTTTGTTACAATAGCTCAGCTGCTTTGCCAAGGTTACACGACAGACATTGTTGATGACATAGAATATTTCTATTTACAGCACCTTTGTTATTGGTACTATGGTAATAATGATTTCTTAGGCACACTGAGTGGTCACCGATTCTTTCCTCTGCTGATGTTGTGTGTATTGTAACATTTAGTAAGCACTGTTACTAAAAAACTGACTTCATCTGCTCAGCTTCAGGCAGAATTTGAAAGAATTGTTCCAACCACACCTGCAGCAATTTTTTCCCCCCAGCTGCTCTGTACCTCAAGCTGTACTGTGTTTCCCGCTTGTAGGTCATACGTGTGCTGCAGAGAGGGAATAAAGACATATGGAAATATCTAAGCCTTTCTTCTGTGCATAGATTAAGGCCACCTGACAAAACAAGGAGGCTGCTAGTTACCAACAAGTAGGCAGGTAGGCAGTGCTGCAGACTTGTTTTTCTAGCTGATGACCAGACGGGAAGCCCATAGATGCTGAAACAGAAGCCCTTCTTTAGCTGCTTGCCTTGCTGCCAGGTACTTTGCAAAACAAATTCCTCTGTCCTTGATTTTGGTCTGAAACTCACTGCTGTTAAGGAAAAAACAGGCTTACTCAGCTTTTACAGGAAAGAATCTTTAACTAGGAACACTGTGCACTGTTGCGATAGAGTCTGCGTAGTGTAGATCACCTGAGTATTTGTCATAAACTGACATGAGCTAAGGTTCTGTGTCTGTTGATTTTTGGCAAGGAAAAAATGCACTACAGTAAAGTCCTACTGACTTTGACCCACACCATAAACCCTACCTGCATGAGTTCTTTCACCACAGAATACTTCACACGAAATGCACACTACTCCACCACTCATACTAGCCTTTCCTGGTAAGGCCTCGAGCTAGGATCCTGAATATGGGAGTGGGAGGAAAGAATGTTTTTAATTAGCACACAGCATTTTACTTGTTTTAGATTTTCTTTCTCAGTTACCAAATAGAAAGTAACCCCAGAAAACAGCACCAATTCATCTACTTGTCTGAAATGCAAAAATATAATTACAATGCAAGCAAACAACTGAAAACAAATCAATACATTATCCTTTCATCTCCTTCTTAGGCTTAATAATTATCTTTCAGTGAAGAGCTAGAACAAAACCAGAAGCTAGTGTAATAGGAATTAAAAAAACAAGTGCATAAACAGTATCAGTGCAGCAGCAAAATATACAGTCATTGTTAACATTCCAATTCAACCCATTTCCAACATTTTTGTGCAATAAAAATTGGCCATATGCTGGCCAATGCAACAAGCCTCTTTTTAATATTAACACAGTCATTCTTCACTGAAGCTATTTCTGCTTGGTTTTAAAAAATAAAATCAGTTAAAATACAAATCTCAAAAAAAAAAACAAAAGAAGACTGTATTTTATAAACACAAAATTCTGGTGCAAATAAAGTAAGAAATAAATATCACACCCTTGAAGACAAAAAGAAATTTGAACTGGTTCCTATGGCTGAACTTAGAGTATGTGACAGTAGGATTTTTGTATTATACATCTTTTTTAACATTGGCTTAAGTCTCTCATCATTTCAGAGGTAAAGCCAAGCAGCTGGGAGGAACATTTTTGTTGAGATGTTAAATTTCACTACACTTCAGTTGTGATAGCACAGTTTGAGTACAATCAGAGGAACCATAAAAAGTCTTCTTGATAGGTTGGGCTCTGTGCTTTGTGTTCTTCTTCTCAACCTTCCCTCAGTTGCCAGAGCAGGGGATATGAATCCAGGCTTGCCAATGCAGCAACAAGGCAGGATTGTCCACCCGCTTGCTGGGAACAACCCCAACCCTTGTTGCATGAACTCCACTCTGTTTGCATTTTCTCTTACGTTGCATATGAAGATTAGGGGTAAGGAGGAGGCTTAGAGAGACAGTTGAGAGGGGCACACTGAGAGCTGGAATGTGGCTGCTCTTCTGGAAGAGCATTAGGACTGAAAATTAAAAAGAAAAGAGAAAAAAGTGCTTAAAATACATGGCAATCTTTTTACATCCATGTCAATATTACAGGGCTTGAAATGAGCTTTAAGAGGGGATGAAACCTCATCTCTAAATCTGTATCCTGAGACACACAGTACAACTAAAGAAAATTCTCAGTGTGCATGCACTCAGTGGCACCTGGATGCATATGTGAGGTGGCCCAGATCTCCCACTTGCCAGTTCCTGTGCACAGATGCTGTTTGCATGCTCAGATGGTAAATGCTGTGTGGAGAAAAGAATGCATGTGCTAAATGGGGGAGCAAATTTGAAGGACAAGATGCAGTGCCATCTTTATGTGAGCATTAAAGATTTTCTATATTCAGTTGATTCATTGTTTGAAATGAAGGACAGTGCCAGGATGGAAATCAGGTTTCATAATTTTGTGAAAACATGATCTCTTACTGAATGTGACCTATTTACTAGCACATTTGTACAAACACAGTATAACCTTCTTCATCAAGTAACATAACCATTATGTATTTTGTAATTAACACTCACAAAGGATGGGGATTTTTTTATGTTTAGTTTTCTTTTGGGTTTTGTGCTGTTGGAATTCTCTTAATCATGTCATATACTTCTGTCATTTGACTTTTTCATGTACAATTTGTCTGCATTCACCAATAAGCCTCTGAATGTGCATTTGTAGCATTCACTGTCATATAGTGCAGAGAGGTCTGAACCAGCTTTCAGCAAACCAGGTGGGGCTGGAGTAGCAGCAAAGATAGGGACAGATAACACAATCATCCCCCACTTCTTGGTGCAGAATTCCAAAACAGAAAACAAACCAAAATCCAAGTACATGTAGTGGGGAGGAGGTACCATAAAACCTAGATCTTTAATGTGTCTGGGAAGACTTTTTTCCCTAATGCTTCAAATGTTGTACAGTCTTGAAGTTATTCCAAGCTCTACAGTGTGATATATGATAAAGGACAATCATTTATGTCTCTGTCTTCAAGAGAATTTGCCTTTTCTGTTTTCCTTCTTTAGAAACCATGCTTTTACATATTATCTCTGCAGCACAGACTATTGGAATATTGGCTGAAGGAATGCAATTAGTCTATTGCTGGAAATGAATCAATTTGAAATGCTGGAGGTATTTGAAAATCTGCCACTGGAAATGCCAGTGTACTGAAAATGTCCTTAGTTCCACATAGCATTTACTTAAGGAAACAAAGAAATCACACTGTGTGTTTGCCTGAAGACAGAAACAAGTGTGCACCATCACCATTAAGCAAGGTGATGGCAATGTCCACATTTTCAAATTAGAGAAGTCTAGGAGGCCATGACCACAAATCCACACATATTACAACTCAGCAGGAGCTACAGTCCTTGCAGCTCTGAGCTTATTTGAGGATCATAGAGTTGCATGCCTTAAGTTAGATTCTATTTCACATTAATGCTCCTGAAGGTGAGTTTTCCAATTGCGCAATGGCTGGTGTGGGTGGATCATAGAAGTTGAGGACCTCACAAGCTTTGTTTTGTGCTCAGCTGAGTAGTTCAAAATGTGTAGTGTTACGGACTAAAATACCTCAGATTATATATTGATTTAGTCTAAGCACCTAAGCATAAATATTTAATTTAAATATTCTCTTGAAGCATAGTACTTGGACTTTTTTAATGAAGCACTCTGAGAAGAGATCAAACCTGTCTTCTCTAAGTAATTATTTCCATGGCTATAACTATCCTTCACCTATATTCTGCCACATGCAGATGCAAATATAGCATCTAGAGAGAGATCTGATTGAGATTTTTGCCTGCTCCACACAGAAGAGTGTCAGGAGTGACTGCAGATGGACCAAAAAGGTCTGTATTTACTGTCAAAATTTATCAAGAGCCATCTCCTGGTTTCAGCACCTCCTAAGTTTTCAAGATAGGCTTAAGAGAAGCATTGGTCTTAAGTCCTTCAAATATATGAAAGTGAATTACAACTTTAACACCACATTTGGGGAAGAAAAACAAGGAGGTGGTCATGTGATCCTACAGAGACTGCCTTTCTCTCCTCCCTTGCTGCCCCATTTCTTTTTTAACAGGACTCCTATAATTGCCAGAAAGGAACAGAAACTCAACACACACATTCCTTGCTCCTTAGCAGACATGTGTTTGTCTTTTGGGGCTTCCTTCCCAGCTTTAAAAATAAGCAAAAAAAGATGTTTGTGCTTCCAGGGAGAGGACTGGTGAGGAAATGGCCGTAGTTACAACTACTTACGTACAGCAATGGCCTGAAAGAGGACCTCTTTGAGGCACAAAAAATTCCCCTCTACGCAAATATACACAACCATAATACCATTATGGCATGACCTTCAGTACAGTCAGCCCTGACTGTAAACACTCTGATACAAACTATCCCAGGCTATGCTCAGATTAGGAATTCTAAGCACTGTGCTTAGAATTATATTAATTTTCTCTTCATGGTAATTCTATGTTGCTTCTTATTCTGAAATACAAGCACATTTCTATACACAGAAGAAATAGAACACTTTGTCTCGCTAATGTTGTACAACCCTCTCTTCAGAAACATTCAACATCCAGTTCATTAATGCACATTGCTGCAGTGGTCTATAAACTAATAATATATCAGAATCAGACACATGACATTCAGTGTGCTTTTCAGGCAGTACAGGTGCTGGTGGCAGCAGGTCCTGGAGCTGAGCTATCAAGCACATGGAGAGCCATGGGCAGGAGAGGATCGCAGGTAAAATTAATAACACAAAGCAATAGAGAGACATAGAAGAACCTGAAGCTGTTGATTATTAACTGGGAATAAGGAAGAACATTGTTACATTTCCCCTATGGGATATGTGCAGCTTTTAAAACATTAGGTTTTAATAGACATTTTTGTAAACATCTCTTTAAAGGCTGATATCATTTGGAGATATATTCAACTGGTGAATAAAGTCTGTGTCATTTTTTGTGTTAGTATTCTTGTCTGGTTTTAAAAGCAGCTCTTTTTTTTTTTCCCCCGGCACTCAAAATGCTAATCATGTATTTCTAAAACCAGTTGGAAACCAGCGTGCAAAATCCTTCAGTGTTTGTAAGTACTCTGTTCTCTGTCTTAAACATGCCATTCACATTCAATATTGTCTGGCATTGATTGTAATGGTAAAAAAAGTCATCAATGGAAAATAGACCAATGATATTTTCAGAATGCAACCATTTTACATGCAGTAATATTTTACCTTATTTTAAATTTATTTCCTATTTTTATAAATAAAAGCATTATTTCCTATTAAAAGTGTTACATGAATTTCATTCAGTGTATCACGGTTTTTTGTTCATTTGCGGTGCTTTGTTGGGGTTTTTTTGGTTGTATTTTGGTTTTTTTTCTTTTTACTAATAGAGAGCTTGGGTCTGAAGTTTTGGATTCATTTAATTTGAAACTGTGTACAGCTTATCTAGTGAGATTTACCAAGGGCTATGCGCTGGAATCATAATTGTTAAAAATTCCAGAGTTACACAAGTCCCACTTAAAAACTCTGTATAGATAATGGATGAAGGAAGACTCTCTGTGAATCTACCTGTGTTATGGTCAGGGATATGAACTAGTTTGATCGTGATTAGACATCGCAGGATGTGGAAAACATCTGGGTGAATCACAAGTCTAAACAAGCTCTTGTTCAGTCCTGAGCAAAATGCCACTGAGAGGTCACATTACCACAAGGATTGTGTTAGATACTTTAAAAACAAACACACCTCTCTCTTAAAACAGGTGATTTCAGGGCTGGGCAGAGCTTTCATTTGCCTCTTGGCATCACCATGTGATTGAAAATACATGTGCCATACCTGCAGGCATTGTCAGAGGATGAGGAAGGCAGGACAAGCTCCTGTCTTCTTTCTCTGCTGCTTTTAGAAAATCTGAGTCTCAGTAAGTCTAACTGGTTCTTTAAATGTCCTCAAATTTTACTCCAGATTTCAAGTTTTATTTAAAAAATGAATAAAACTTTATTTAAAGAACTCAACGTTCATTGTGCTGGCTTGCTTTTAATCTCTTGTTATGCTTCACTGCTTTATAAGTTGGGCAGCCCTATGGCTGAGGGAAGCAAGGCAACAGTGTGAATATATAAAAAATAGTGTGTTCTTTTCACCTCACCAGAAGATTATCCATCTAGTGGTAAAAAACAATAGTCATGTGACAGTCAATTTTTCAGCTGAGGATACAGGTCTGTTATTTGTGGGATGACTGATCTGAAGTTTTTTTAAGTATTAACTGCACTTTAAATTATCAGAAGGTAACGCTTGCAGACAAATGTATGTCAGTAGCAAATCAGGTAGATCTTCCATTCTGAGAATAATTTTTAGAATTGCAGAAGCAACTGTTTGTTAACATTTAAAGAGGGATAGTAGTAGAGCATTTTCTCCACAAGGAGAGCAGCTCTGGAAAGAAGAGAATAGAATTTAGTTGATGATGGTCAATAGGGTTAAAATAAGGCTTGTTGACATTAAACTTACATGTATCCAAAGCACCTAATGATAGCCTCAAATTGCTGTAACATCTACAGCAGACATCACTTCACAGATGTTTTAAGGATTTTAAATGTAACTTGTAATTTTTTTTCAGTGTGCTGTAGAACTCCAAACTACAAACCAGTAAATGATTCTTACCAGTTATAATGAGCTTACACCAACTTCTCAGTAAAATTTTCATATTACCCTTATATAGTAAGGAAGACAATAATACTTCCACTTTGTAGGCAATGAAAGAGAGGCTCTATTGAAGTTGATATTTAAGGCCACCAAGAGACCCCCTGTGACTGATGTGTGATCTGAAAGCTGTACCACACCCCTTCCCCAGTGGGCATCACAGCAGACTTCCACACATGTGAAGTTTAGTGTGGTACTGTGTGGGAAATAGTTTTCATTATATGTTTGGCTATTTACCAACTTAGTCACTGCAGCTCAGGCTCAGATCTAAATGTAACGTAATCTATTTAAAATGACAGCATCAGCATACGGATATATATGCACAAAATGTACCATGAACAGATAAAGAAAATTATTGTGTCTCTTTTTGCTTAGGTTTGGTTTTGTGCCTTGATTAACTCAGCCGTCTCAGAAGCACGATTTGGCCTTTGCACCATCTATGAGTAAGGACAGCAGGAGCTTACTTTTAAAAACAAAATTAAAAACTGACTGTGTTGAGTCTGAGTTTCCAAGTCAGGGAGAACCTTTTTAGAAGTGTCTGCTAAAATTTCACAAATGCCTTTAAAATGCCACCATATGAAAGGGAAGCCTATATCCACCCCTAAAGTTTAAAGTCCCTCATTTAAGAAAATTTCTCTAGTAGCAAAAAAAAAATAATTAGTATTTTGGCATCATTAGAAACTGTCTGCATAAAAAGATCAAATGAAGGCTGCAAGATCCAACTCTGCATTTTTTGCCATAATTTTACAGGGAACCAAGTGCACGAATGCCATGATTCATGTTTGTACTGTCACTGCAGAAATTACCGCTATTCCTCAAGCTGTTAAAAGTTTGCTGTTAAAAGAAGTGTAGTGAAGAGCTTTTGTATCAGGGAGAGGAGGGGAGTCGCAGGCGTGCATGCAGATATGTGCAGAGAGAAGAGAGTTAGTTAAGTTTACCTGACAGTCTGGCAATCTGGCCCCCTGGCTAGTTGTGAGCCGTGTGGCGGTATGGAGGCAGCAGGCTGCTGACAATCTACAAGAAACTGATAAATTAGACATATATACAGAGAGATTACAGAGCAAGGGGTTAGTAACGGCAGTACACAGGCTACGCATCTGATGGAGAGATTTAGTGAGGAATGTTGCTCCTTATCTGACAGAAACACCTTTTTTTCTGATAACAGTAACATTGGCTATTGCCTTTTTCTTCTTTTCAAAATAAGCAGTGGAAACATTTTTGTTTTCGCTTAGCATTGGCAAATTTCTGTTTAAACAAGCAGCAATAACGAGCTATATTCAGGGTGTGGATTTAAACTTTGTACTTCTCATTCTTCTGCTTGTGATGAAGTTGTTTTTCTGACATCTAATATAAGAAGTGTGAATATAGCTACTCAAAATTTATCCAAAGAACTTGCATCTGTATAACAATTATAGATGCCATTTCTTCATAATGTTTGAGAAACAGCTTATAAGAAAGTATTCACAACTTCTAAGCAGTGCTTCTGAGTTTGGTTTTTATTTTTAGGGACAAGGGAGAGCTTCGTAACAGTCAGTTTCACTGTTCTGTCTAGATTCTTTTATCAATTCCCTACCAAAGCAGTTTCCACATTAATCACTTGCAAACTTGTATTCTGGTTCTTAATTTATTAAATAACACTAAAGCCAAATAATCCTTGGTTGCTATGTTTTTAACTGTGACATTTGAAATATGAAGACAGCTTTAAGCCAAATAATATTTGTGGGGTTTCATGAAAGTAGTTGAACAGGACAACCTTCCTTTCTACCTCACTAGTTTCTACTGAGACTTCCAGATCTCAAGATCTGCTCACTTCCCTGCAGTGGTCTGGCCTTTCATTCCACTGTCTCTGTGACTGTCAGACAGAGTCATGAGGGTCCTCTCAAATATTAAAATCCATGGATGAAATTCTGACCATGTAAAAAACTGCTGGAGATTACTTTTTGTCTCTAATAGGATTTGCAGATCTATCATCTTTTCTGACTGCTTCAACCTGATTCTCAACCTGACTCTTTGGTGGAATGGAGTTATTTTCCTCCGAACCTTAACAATGAGACAATGGAATTTCATGTACTTGGAAAGAATTTGATTTTGTGGGTTTTGTTGTTCTTTTTCAATTAGTTGAAACACCAGTAAGTTCAACACCAGTAATCATTGCTCTTTATAAGATTTTCCAAAATCCCCTTCTTTGTCTCAATCAAGTGGAAGAACAAGTGCAAGTAATTTGCTGTCAAGAGTCTTGAGATGGCATCAGGTACAATGCAGAGTAACACACTTTCCTACCAACACTGAGCATCATATTCACTACCATAACATTTTCCCTTTCATGCAAGCCTGGAGTGCTTCTCCCAACTTCCTGTGAAGATCTGTGCTGACCTCCAGTGGGTGGAAGAAGGTGTACCCAAATTGGTGGTTTCTTCCTGCTTCAGCAAAGAGGAGAGGGGTTTGGACTTATTTTCTAGTACACAGGTATCCACATTAGAAAAAATACATGCACAGTTAGTGCTGGCACCATTGTGTCTGGAAGCAGAAATGGAATAAGAAAGGATATTCTGCCATTCTCTCATTTACCAGGATTGTCTCACTGTAGTCCTCAGTACATCTTTTAGCAGAAGAGTGCAAGAGTTAGCAATGTATTTTAGTCATGAATAGAAGGGTCTGTCATTTCAGCACAAAGCTCAATTAAAAGAAGAGGTGCCTGGAAAATAGACAAAGCAGGATACCTGCAAACAGAAAATTATTGAGGAAAAAAAAAAAAAAAAAGAAGAAGAAAGAATGTCTGATTCTAAACAAACTGGTTTGCAGAAGTCCAAAGTCATCCCTGACACTTTACTCAAGGCACAAGTCAGTGAGAACAGGAATAAAGAACAGAATGTTGTGTAATGAAAAGGTGTGGACAGATTTCATAAATACAGAAGAAATTGTTCTGACAGGCTTTTCCAGAACAACACAAATGCCTGATTTATGATCCTACTCTAATATCTCAGACATGGTGCAAATATTTTATGCTGCATCTTCATCTCCTACATTTGGCAGAATGCAGGAATAGCAAGCCGTATTCTGCCACCATTATACAAGCTGGGTAGTAATTGTTCCGGTGTGAGCAGCCTTCCCTGACTTCGGATGAAACAACAATTCTAGCTGGTGTCAGCAGCGCTCAGGCAGTCTGGCTCACACTCACATCAGGACCAAATCTAGTGATCCACGTGTCTTAAGATGACTGAATCGTACTCCTACATCCTCCAGGAGTGAAGTTTTTGAGGATTATGCTAGGAAAGAGCTAAGCAGAATGCACAGGGCTTACATAGACACATTTCAAATTCAAAGGATCTTCTTATCTACTTATGTCCAAGTAGCTGTGCCAGAGCTAACTTTCTTCCTTCTATATTTAATCCTTTGAAGTATTTTGGAGGTTTTATAATGCTATTTGCTAATGTCATGACAATCATAAAATTACTTCTTTCTACTAAGGAACTCCTGCCTGTATCAAGTAAATGTTTCTTTCTGAAAGATACTGCTGAAGGTTAAAAGTTTTAAAAATGTATTTACTAATTCTCTGGTCAATGTCACATGCCTTAAAGACAAGGTAGGAAAGACATGCTCTCTTTTATTAGAAAAATAAAAATAAATTTTAAAATTACATTGGAAAAAGCCTGTTCCTTGTATTTTTAAAATCTCAGTCAAGCCACAGAGTGAAAGGAGAGTTTGTCATTTATGCAGAAGACACTTGGGGAACAGACAGATTACACTTTTTGGTGTGTCTTCTGAGACTACCACTACCAAAATTATTAATAAAGTTATTAAATACAAGCTATCTTATTTCTCCATCATCTTCACTTACTGATAGGAAATAAACCACCTGGGGACAGCAGGTGGACTGGCTGATCTCTTAATAGTCCTTTTGTAATTTTATGAACCTATAACAAAGAAATTAATTTTAGTAATCATTTGAAACAGAAAAGGCAAAGAGGAAGTATTGTATTGAAATTCACGTGCCAGTTTTCACTGAATTCAGTAGGATTTGAGTCTGCAGAGTCCTGTGGCAGCATTAGACAACACTCACCACTGGATCTGTTGGAGCTTTGAGGCTTGACTTGTCCTATACATTAGTCCTATTTCCACTTTCTGGTTCTTAACATTTTAGCCATTTGCTGGCAATGGTGGTGTAAACGGCTCAGAGATTTCCTTTCTCACAGATTAGCCACTGCTGATTTTCCTTTGGAATCTACTGCCTAGTCCTGATCGGGCTAATCAGCTCCTGATGTAAGAGCATTTAAAAAAAAACCCCAAGCTCAGAGGAACTACATCTGCTCACATGAGCACTGAATGTGCTGCTATAAATTATCTGCTGAGAGCAAATCTCACACACACAAAAAGCATTTTCCTGTGCTTCCCTTTGGCTCAGCCACCAAACCAAGGCATTTCCCTTTTGTCACAAGGTGTGCTCTGCCCTTCAGTCTGTGAACTGGGTGACTCTAATCAACATAGGTCTGCTTTACTGGGTTATTACTGTCTGAGAGATGGGCATGCCTTCTGTTGACATCAGCAATGTCCCCAGTGAAAAAACTATGTGCAAGCATTTTCAGTCCCACCTGCTCAGGACCCAGCACACTGCAATGGAACATTTCAGCACATTTTGACACTCAGTAAATTACTAAGCTTTACACAGTGCTGTCAAACACTGAGAGTATCAGAAACCCAAGCTAAGTATAACATACTTTTAATTGTGTTTCGTTCATTAATCAATTAAAAGTGTTTTGTTGGTGGTTTTTGTTCTTTTATCTTAAAGGGTAAAACAGAGCCAAAACCCAAACCAAACAACAGGTACTGTTACATGTTTGGCATTTCTGATATGAAAACATTGGGAAAAATCTGTTCTTGATAAATGAAAAGCTGTTAAGAGACAATTATGACAAAATATGAGACTGAGGTTGCTTTGGTCTATTAAAACAAACCCTCCCTAGCATCCCATGGACCACTTTAGGCCAAGATAAACTCCCTCTTTCTGAGTTAAAAGTTCTCAGGCTATCTCATTTTGTGTTACGTTACCCAATGTCAATTGAACTTGCTCCATCAAGTTTGAGGAATTTGATAACATGTCTATGAAGTTGTTATGGACAATGTACTTGAAAAGAGAAGTTGTCTCTATTAATATGGTAATTAATTGTTTTCTTTCCTGAGATGTCCATTTAATGGGAAAGAATGAGTGGTTAATAGCATGAGTTGAAAGTAGTGGGCAAAGAACAAATATTTGTTGTGCAGAGGTAGAAACAAAGCAAGACCTACCAAGACAATAAATCAATCGTCTCTGCTCAAAGATGAGGAACAACAAAAATTTCAAAACCAAAAGACAAATGTGAGATATCAAGAAGAATGTGGCAGAGGGTATGAAAACACTTGCCCTCCTTGCTGAGATTTGTAGAGATGCTTTCAAGCTGCGGTCTGACAGGATGAGAAAAGTCCCAAAACTATTTATATTCAGGGGTGATGGGGACGTTAAGTTCATACAATTATGAGACTAGATAGTTTCACTTATAATTTATCACTGTTTTTCTAATGGATGCCAAGAAAACTTTGACCTTCCTCAAGGCCAAGAGGAACTTTAAGAGGTAATGGTCATCACAAAGAACAGCTGGTGAGAGGACAGCTGTGACTTACCTTCGGAAAAAGCCACAAACAATGGTACAGGTCAAAGATTAGAAGAGTCGCTCCCTTCTCCTATTTCCAGGGTCATTTTGGGTCTGGAAATAATGCAGTTACCTCTGCCCTACACACAGCCCCTGCTGATCAGTCTGTTAGATGCAAACTGGATACAGCTCTGTGTTTCTGCAGGCTGTGTCTGGAAGGAAACGACTACAGTGGAGCAGCCACAGGGATTCCATGTGGAGCCTGACTGGCCTACCTAGCCCCAGCTTGCTCAGAGCAGGATTGATTCAGCTTGTCCTGGCCTGGGAACAAATGAGCAGCACAGGAAGACTGAACCATTGTACCACTCCATGAGAGACAGCCCTGTCCTGGCACAGCTACACATGGGCAGCTTAATAAAGTTCACCAGGTGCAAGTTAGCTCCTGCACATTTTCCAGCACCCAGATTTATCTGGAATTTCCCACTGTATGAAATTCCTACATTGAGTCTTGCAAGTACCCAGGTGATTCACATCTTAATCCTGTTATTCAGAGAAACTTGGTGTCTTAGATTACTTTAGATTGGAGAAATTTCAATAACAATCAATTCTTCCACTACTTATTTCTTAGTCTTCTCAAAAACTATTTCAAGAGTAAGAGATGCAAGCATGCTGCTGAGCTCCCATTATCTACCAATATCTATTTATTGCCCTAAGAGGCAACAGACCAGCAGCAGGATGCATCTAAAATCCTCATCTCCTGTCATCTCCCCATGCCCATTATTTTTCTTCTTGCAAAGGAGGCCCAGGAATATCCCACTGTTCCTACACAACGAGGTTCCTAACATAGGCCCTTCTTTTGCTGCTCTCCTTCTCAGCTCTTAGGACAAGGTCAGACACAGTTCACATAACAGAGGGCTTTCTGTTAAATGCTGCTCAAGAGTAAGAGAGCAGGTAGGGAATTTAACTGGTATTTTCTTATGACATTTAAGGATACACTGTCTGTCTTGGTGATTTCCACAAACCAGCTCATGGAGCATCACTAACAACTTCACGCACTGCCTGGCACACAACACGGACAGACATGGATTAGTAGGTCACTGATTTAATGGTCTTCCAGAACATGTCAGGTTTCTTGACTTTGTTCTAGTGAGTTCTTTAATCTATACAACAGCTACACTATATGGAGTGCTCTTCCCCTTAATTTCCTTATTCTGTGTGACTTCATTTCTACTTTCTTTTTTTTAAATCTGAATTGTCCCAAATCTAGAGAGCTGTTTCCCCATCAGTCCATGTGTTTCAGTAGTAACGTGTCTCCTAGCTCAAAGTACAGTGATAAAGCTAAATCCCAGCCTTGCCCTTTCCTGTAGCTCATATTAAGAATAGCTTTAAAAAAAGAAACAATATCTTGTCATTAACAAAATTAGCAAAATACATTTTTCTCTAGTTAAAGACTAAGAACATTAGGAGGTTTCTTGTCAGCTCTGTAGATTTTTTTCACATTTTCTCTATCATGATGTGTTCATGTTATTTTTTCAAATGGTTTCTATGAATGCTTTAAATAATTCCTCATTAAATCTACTGAGAAGCTAAATAATGGGTTAGTAAAATAGCAGAAATGGAAATGGTAGAAGCTGGAAAATATATCTTCAGTTCCTTTCTTTTATATACAGTTCATAAAAAGCACATTTAAAAAGGTCAGATGATTCATGAAATACTTACTAAAAGACACACACATTTTAAACATTTCAAAAGAGGGAATAAAGGGTCTTAAAACCACATAAATCATCACACTTCAATCTTGTTATTAACCATGGAAACATAAAGCAAGGATACATTTCAGATGGTCACAAAATCTTCCACACCAAAAATAATTGCATTATTTTATGGGCAAAAAAGGGTCTGATCCAAAATTTGAAGTCAGTGGGAATGGTAACTTTAGTAGGCTTTGGAAGAAAGAACTTCAGTTACAATTAAAAGGTTCCATACCACTAAAAAATGAAGACAGGAAGATACAATCAAGGATACTAGTCCTGATTAAAGAACTGCTGGTGAGTTTACACCATACATCACAACATCCTAAGGAACTGCTCTATTAGAGACCTAAAATATCAGCATGTCTAATTTAAACAGAGACTCACTTCAGCTTTAAGTATTTTATGAGGTGAGAAGCCCAATATTAAATAATCCTGTGCATTTGATGGCAAAAATCAATAAAAATCAATACCACGTTAAACTTCATCATAAAAGAAGATGAAGACAGCTGACTTTTGTTGCCAACATTGTCAAGATATTTCAATCTCTGTTTTAGTTAATTGATAGGACTGAATTCCAAAGCCCAAAATTTTTATAGGAAGCAACAAATATCTGGTAACACACCTTAAAGATTTGATGTGTCACCTGCATACCTGTGTAGTTAGAAACAATCAGAAGTCTAATAAGAATTTACTGGAAAACTTCAACAAATGATGCTAATAACAATTCCATTCAGCAATGATGTCATAGCTTAGATACAGATATAAAAATGTCAACAACCTTTGAATGAAAATATATAAAAGTAAGGCATGGATTTCACTGCAATCTTTTTTTGTTTGGTTGGTTTTTTGTTTGTTTTTTCAAAAGTTTTCTCAAACAGATTGGAGCTTTTATTAAATACAGGCTTTATTTTGGAATTGCTTTCTACATATAGTGAAAAAACATCAGTTGAAATTAAATTGAACTTGTAGAACTGCAGTGAATTCATGCCATAATAGCTAAATTATATTGAAGCTGCTACATTATATTGATCAGCATGAAATGTATGGGTTTGGTCTCATCACTGATAACTGGGAAGCTAGATGCAAGAGAGGAAAAACAGAGTGAAAAGGTCCTGTTCACAGTGGCACCAAGAGGTAAAAGTACATTTAGCCAGCTGGCTTCTTCCTCAGTTACAGCCAACTAATGTCCTTGGCAAGGATACTGTTCTTCAAATTCAAAACGGCCTCCACAAGGACAACGTACCATGCTTGAAATGGCATAAATATGCAATGCTCATTAAGCTTAGTTAAATGAGCATATCAGATGCAGGACATGGCCCTGAGAGCAGGAAGATATATACATATATCAGTATATATGCACTAATACAGCTCATTAAACAATGGACACATATATACACAAATATGGCATGTCTACAAAACCCACAGAAAACAGGACAATGCAGAACAAAAAAGAGAATACAGATAATACGTAAATAATGACTGAGTTATCCTTTTTGTGAAGAGCATCATATTCAGGTTAAAAAACTCCCTTACATCTGATTTTTAGAAAATCCTAATAAAAACATACAAAATCCACTTTTAATGAAGAGACAGATCAGACCAGCATGAGTCTTACAACAGCCAGTAGCTTTTCTGATTGCACAAGCTCAGAGACATCTTGCAGGTACAGGATCACCATCAACACAAGTGCGTTCTCAGTAGATAAAAATACAACATACTCATAGCCAGGGACTCAAAAGAGTCATCCATGGATGTCTAAAAAATTAAAGGGCAATTTGCACTTAGACTAAATTTGAGTTGCCAGAATAAAGTTATATGTTTGATTTAGTTTCTCTTTTTTTTTTTTTAATAATGGTTCTGAAGAACTTTCACGCTTTGGATTGCTTGAATGAAGCAAATAAAACCCTCCTGAGTGAACAATTCAGGGCAGACTAGCTTGACTAGTTACATATCTGCATATCTTATTTAGTAGTGATGCCCTGGTTAATCACCTACCCTGCTTTTCAAGAATAAACTGTTTCACCCAATATCAAGAAAAAAATCCACACTATTTGAAACAGAATAAAATTAGTTAACATAAAATCAGCATAGAAATAGGTCTCGATCCTAATCATGTTGATTTTTCTCTTCATTATTCTATAAAATTCCTTCACAAAGGAAAAGTAAGAAATATTTAAAACTCTTCACTGGGTGACCTGAGAAACCATAAAGATCTACAAAGCACTCTCCTGACAGAGGGTGAGCTGTTAGTCTTCCTCAAAGGACTTCTTCCACAACCATTTTTAAAAGAAGCTGTGCTTTCCTCTGTGTATGTATTTCTAACAGTCCGGCTGTTTCAAAATTCAGAAGTGCCTGAAAAAGCAAACTTGAGGTACTGAAGTAATGCATGTAGCAGCCAGACATAGAAATCTATGAGGCTGAATTTTGGTACTTATGCTCAAAAGCAAAGCTGGAACTATTTTTGGCAGAATATTCCTAAAAAACCCACAAAAAATGTGCACAGCTAGAAGACCTCTAACATAAACCCTTTTCAACACACAATGAAAGAAACACAGACTTGCTGTAAAAAATTTGTTCGCCCTACCTTTCCAGTGGTGTAAGGCACACAGGCTCACCTCTACAGACACAGCCCCTGCTGTGCAGGGTGGTGTCAGACTGAGCCTCCCTGGTCATTTCCAAACCCCCTGGATCCAAAAGGGGAGGGCAAAGAGAGTTTAAAATTCCCTATCAAGGGCTTCTATCCATAACATCCCTTCTGAAGATGCTTTCCCATGTCTTCACACTGCCTAAAGAAGAAGAAACAGCAAGAAGGAGGAGCCAAAACCAACAATCTTGCCCCAGATGCTAAGTTCCACTTTAACGTAACTGTAAGAAAAACACATGAGGAAGATGAGCTTCTGGTTACACAGAGTAACCGTTTACAGAATATTTCTGAAAGTCACATCCTAAACACTACACTTTGAAAAAGCTCAAAATCCAGACAGAAAAAAAAAAATTAAAATAGCGTTAGAATGTATTCCTCATCCCTTGAGCCAGGAGAAGTTACTCAACACCTCACACAGCTTATCAAAAACCCTTAAGTCCTTGTAACACTAAGGGAAGACCCTCGGCTCCTTCCTGTATTAAATTTTGTTTGTGGTACATCAAACAGATCAATGCATTCCCTGGTTTCTCACCTATTCTTCATATGTTAAACCAGTTCCATTGTAAGGATCAATTAGAAACGACAACTCTTAAGCAATTCCCCTTGAGTTCCAGCTAAAAGATTCTGAAAGGCTGAAAGACTTCCTAGGACCTCAACATTCGGGTGATGGGGATTTTTCATTTTCCTCCTTAGCTTTAAAAATACTTTCTACCTAGAAATGCTGTAAGTTAGCTCTTGGTGACACTCTACAGGAATCTCCTTTAGGACAGAGTTTTTATAAATTAAGTTAAATTTTAAGATAAGAATACAAACCAACAAACCAGAGCTAGTTATTTGTATCATATTGTGATTCATATTTGATTTGCCTGCAAGCACAGAGCTACAGCAGAAATTAATCTTGGAATACTTTTATAGTAAGAGTATCTATTAAATACTCTTAATTATGTCTGATAGGTGGTGAGCTTAGTGTTTGAGCAGTTGCTATACTATTCTGTGGCATTCCTTGTGCTGTCTTTATCTTCCACATTAGTCTCATCTTGTGAGAATTAAATGCCAGGCTGTAAATCACGCTTGAAAGACACCAAAAAAGCAAGCATGCTTTCAGAAATGAGCAACTCCACAAAACTACCTACTTCTGCAGTGGCTTTTATTTTTACAAGTTTTTTGAAGAGCCATTTTATGAAACGGTCTTGTAACAATAAAGAACAATAACATCTAAAACTTGGGATTGGAATAAACTAATACAGTTCTGTTGAAACCCACAGAGCTAACCTGGCTTATGTCAACTAAACATCTGACCTCAGATGGGGCTGGAAGTTGATAGAAATGTGCCACATTTTAAAATTATTTTCCTTTTTCTATTTTAAAAAACCCAAAACGTATGACCACACAGAATTCTCTAAAAGGAAAAGGATTGATCATTATCATCTTATGATCCAAATTCCTTCAAAATACAAAATACTTTACTTATTAAAGTGTTTTCCTGTGTGGGATTTTAAATACCAAGCTTAAACAACAGAGATAAGAAGCATCTACCACAGTTTGTTTGTGAGGCACTCCAACAAAGGTGACTCTCAGGTCATTTGTTGTTGACCCTGTTTAAGGGAGAATGCTGCAGCCACTGGTTATTGTCCATCTCATAAGCCTGTTGGGAAACCCTTTTCTTCAGGTGCATCCTACACAAGGATCTTTCTTGAGAGGCCTTCAGTTCAGCTGGTCTTCCTCTAAAGAAGGCAGCAAAAAGCAGTCCAGCTTTCCCCCTATCAGGTAGCCAGCAACAGTCAAAGCTGGGGCCAGAGCATGCTGAAGGCAACCTCCTCTGCCAAGCACCAAGTCCAGAAGAAGGTGCAAAAGAAAGCCAGGCACAGCTCTCCCCACACAGCATGGGGAGCATAAGGCAGGAGAGCCTGCCCTGTTTCCACCTCTACCAGCTTCAGTTATTTTGGCTCTTGGTCTCCATCAAATGCATTCCCAGCTACAACCTCCCAGTCCCCACAAGATAAGGAAAGGAAAGTGCACACATAATATGGGTGAAATATTCATGTGAAGGAAATAGTTCACAAATTTTAAAGAAAAAAACCAAACTAATTTCCATTTAATGTAGGTTTGATTCATTCTTACTCCGCGCCTGAGGATTCAGCCTCAAGACAAGCTACATTTTGCTCCACAGTGTTTGAGTTTGGATGCTGCTCTTTCGCACCCTCTCTGATGAAGAAGCATGTGTGGGTTGCTACATTTCTTGCTTGCTTGCTTGACTGCACAAATCATCTGAGTACAGAAACTCTTTCTGATAGAAGGCTTTTAAACTTTCTCTATAAAAGCAAGAGAATAATATTCTTCACTGTTCCTTCAGGAAACAGATAATTAGACAGATGGCAAAAAATTCCTACTTGGTGCATCATTCCTTTCATCTGTTAGCAACAGTAAAAAATCTTCCAGAAACTGGTAAGAACAATGCTGAAAAACTCCTTACCTAATTGCAACCTGATTCTAACAATGGGCTCGGGCTCTGCTAACACTGGAATCTGAGTGCTCAGAAAAATCTCAGGTTTGAACCTGTCAGTCTCAAAGGCTGTGACTAAGGCCATGTGATAGTATAAAGTTCTGACAAATAGATTCAGAAAACTGGGACTGTTGTAGATTCCTAAGGACAACAGTAACATGGATTAGTAATATTGTCTCAAGATCCTTACACTCTGAATGTGTAGAGATGTACCTAAAGTGACAGGTAAGACTTCAGGCAAACAGAATTTTCTGGACAATTCTACTTTTCAGGCTGCTTCATCTTTTGGCCTCTGTTACCAGAAAAATGACTCTGTCAGTGTTTCTCCATCTGTGGTCCACGCAACCGTGAAGTTCCATGCAATACAAGATGCTTTTTTCCTCCCACTTCCACCTTTTTCTCCTCAGGAGACAGCTCTTTGATTTATTTACTGCAACACTCCTTAGGAAAATGTCTTGTTTAGACTCTCTGCAGTTTTACACTTTTCCTCTGAGTAGGTGCTACTTGCACGGTTCAAAGGCAGCTGTGATACTGATGGCACTAGGTGAGACATTTAACATACCAGAGGGTACTGCTCAGCTTTCCAGAATAAGCATTTACTTGAGCAGAAACCACTTTAGGGGGTTTAGCTTTTGTGCTTTCTACTTATATGTATATTTGTGTATAACAAATTTCAAAACAAAGAATGAAAAAAATTACCACCAGACAAGACTGTGCACATTTAAAGGCAAGGTTCTGCTCAGGCACACAAGAAAAGTAATTATTAGCTTGTCAGTCAGGCAAAGAAAGATGTCTCAACCTTTGAAATGGCATTCCAGTTTGCATTTCCTTTCTACACCTTCTTCCAAGGAGATACTACATTTTAGCAGGAAATTAAGAGCAAAAGCTTCCTGCAAAGATAAACCTCATGACTCAATTTATATAAACTAAGCCTTCTGTGAGTTTAACATTACCCTTCAGAACAACCTGACTGAATGCTCCAGGGTGAGCAGAAGGCAGATGCTGCGTAGGCTCCTGCACTCCCTCGCTGGTCCTCACACATCTGACTCCTCTGTCCCGGTGGGTTTGTGTCTTCCAGGGGGACTACCAACACGACCACTAGACTGAGCTCCACCCAGGCACAGGGGTGAAGCCCCAGTGGATGCCAGTGGGACTGCACCCACCTATACCACAGCAGGACTTTCCCCACTGCATCTGAAACCAGTTTGGGCCGGTGCCAGCAGAATGTCATCTCCTGCCACAGGTGACATAGGAGGAGACATTTTGCTTTTCAGTAATCCCAAGAAGATGCCCAAATTAGATTGCATCTGCAGTGTTGGGTCCCCTGTTCTGCTAACCACTCAGCACCACATGCACCCAAGGAAAAAATGTTTACCTGGTATGGCCACGGTTAACTTTTTTTCCTTGCTGAGACGGTGCCCATGGATGAATTCACTCATGGAAGGGGGGCCCCTCAGAAGATATGATTCTGTGGAGGCGGGATGAGGGGGGGCTCTTAATAATTTCTGGAGGTGGGTCCCTGAAGTCCTGGGATGGCTCTGATCACAAAGGGAAGGTGAGAATAGTCTTGCAGGAGATCCAAGAAAAATACATATGGAAACAAAAGAGTTTTACTTTAATTACCTTTCAAAGCCTCATGAATGACAACATCATGTTAATTTGCTTAACAGGTAAAAACCAGCTAGTGTTGCCACCCCATGTCATTTCCAGAGCAGGACACCTTGCCTGCATTGGAAATCCTCATTCACATTAGTGAAGGAGGAGAAGAGGTTGAGTTAATTCAGCATCCTGGAGTTGACAGGTACAAGGTTCCCTGAATGTTCTTTTGGTTTTGCATTGTGATTAGAGCATACGAGAAAAGAGAATGTTTAGGACTTTTCTAACAGAGAGCCCACACCTACAGAACTTTGGCAGGGCAGTCACAAGACAAGAACTCACTGCTTGAACAGAAAAATATTTGCATTGGGTTACAAATGGCAGCCCTTCCCCTTGCTCCCATGTAGAAAAAGTGATCTGAGTGAACACATCCATACTCTTTTTGAACTGATAGAGAACAAGTAAGCACTGGAGCTTAACAAAGAAATGCAGTTTCTTTTGTGTTAAGCACTGAAATTCTCAAAGAGCACAATCCTTTTTTTATTTCAGATGCTCATGATGGAAAACTTCAAGGAAAACTTAAGGAAAACTTGTTAAAGAAAATACATTCACACTTAATATTAAAGACATACAAGATGCACTGAGACACTGACAGAATATAGTTCAGAACACTGCATTAAGGAGGAGAAAATAACAGTGAGTAGGTGGATCAGAACCACATGTTGCCAGGCTTTGAATTTCATATTGACATTCTCCCCACCTCCTTTTCCCCAGTCAAAGTACAAAACCAAAAAATAAAAATAATAAAAAAATAAATCATTATGTTTACAATTCAGCGAACGACTTTAATGCAAGTCTGGCTACTGCACTGTACTGTAAAGATCACTGCATGCATACCTTTTCCTCTGAGTGCCACTGCTGACCAGTAAGTTTGGTTGCTGTGGGCCCTGACTATGCAGGAGGAAAGTGTCTATGCTTGGCACGGTGGCTGATGCCTCCTCACTTACTTTAGGGCTGCCGATCTTGCTCTTTCCAAGCTTGCCTTTGCTGCGTCGGGACTGCTCGTGGTCAAACTCTAAATCCTCCAGTCGCTGGGTAAGGGCAAGTTTTTGCTGGATAGCCATGCGCAACAGAGAGTTTAGGGTCTTCTTCTCATCCTCTGCAGCTGCCAGCTGCCTCTGCATCTCGTCCAGCTGTGTGACGTACTCATCACACCTGGGGGAACAAACAAGGCAGAAATCTGGGGAAACGGTCCAAGAACCAACTCTACCAGTGAGCACATTCCCGGGCCTCAGTTACACAAGCAGATTCAGATCCAAGGTTTTGCTGACCCTAATCCTGGAAGCAGAGAGCCTGCATTCTTCTGTTCCCACTTTGAATAAATTTGGTCTTGGATCTGAATTCCAACACTTCTCATTCAGCAGGAGAACCTGTATCTATATTGACAGTATAGTCTATGACAATAGAATAAGTTTCTAATGCATATAATAAGCAATTGGAGGAGAGTTTTGGGATTATCTCCAGGTTAGAACACAAATAACAATTTTGAGTGCTGGTTCTGAGTCAAAATGGATAAGAATGCCCACTGATTAGATAATACTATTTTTCATACACAGGAACATTCACTTTAAGCAAATGCTACAAATAAAGGCTGCAAGTTGTGTGAACACTTGACAAATCAAATTTTGTGAAATAAGAAGCCCTCAGTTATTGACCATTGTTAGCTGATTAAAAAGATATTATTCAGGAAACCCCACATCTGGAAGTTATTTCACATTTACTGTTGAATATCTTGGAGGTGTGCTCAGGTGTTCATTACTATGGTCACCTATTCCTTTTTAACCCTGGGCCTCCTTTATCTGCATGAAAAACTCTCTTCATTTGCTTTATAACTCTCAGAACTAAAACCACCTTGTGTATGATTTTGTTAATATCTAAGACCAAATTCAATTTAGTTCTGCTTTAAGCAATAATTCCTAAAATTAACAGGAAGAGCAAGGCATTTCAGGATCGTCTTAAGTTACCTTTTCAAGTGAAATAGCTTCAGTTTGTTAGCAATAGACCATCTAATCACTAAGAACCAAGAGCGACAAACACATAGCAGCAAAGAGATGATTCAGAGATAGCAAGATTGTCTGGCCATCAGAGATTTGTGGCAACCAAGTTTATTCATGTTAAATGATGCAGCTTTTGCCAAATCTCCTTCCCACGCCATCTGTATAAATCTAAGTAGCTTTGCTGTGTAGTTGCCATTGTGTAATGGGTGAGGATGTAACTTTACCAGTATCACTCATAGAAAAGAAGCAGAGAAAATTATTTTGGTTTTCCTTATCAAAATGTGTGATGCAATAAACTTGAATTACTTCAAACTGGGGGATGGAACTAATTTCTTTTGAATTTAATTTCCCCTTTGGGAAAGAGAAACAAAGTATACTTGAAAATTTGTAGTTATTCTTCACATGCAAACATTTACATATATATTGCACTCTCCTTTTTAATAATTCAGGCACTGGAAGCAAAATTACTAAGTCAGTTTCATCTACAGTTTCAGTATTACTTTTCTTTCACATGACCTTAATAAGCATGACTGTTGCTATTCATGCCTTGAGGTACATACTTATGAAATGCTGGTTGGCTGAAAGATAACTTGCACACCTATTTCTGCTCCAAGCCATGAGATGTCTATTGATGCTTAAGCCAGTTTCCTTAATAGAGATATTGGAATGAATTAGAATAATCTACAGCATTCTGTAGATTATAGTAATTCCTGTTTCAAAGTAATTGACTTTAATGTCTGTGTTATCAGAGTCTTAAAGACTTGTTCTCATAACCAGATGGATCCTGTATCCATCTCTTATTCTGTCCTGATTTCCTCTTTGTCTGGGAGACATTTCCCCCCTTCCCCCCCGCAAATATGTTTTCTGTTTAAAATTTTTAAAGTAACACTTGCAACAACACCTGTAGCACACTGCCACTAGAGGAATGAATCACCTTGCTTTAATATGCCAATAAACAAATTTTGGTTTTGGAAAAAGATTGGTTTCCCTTAGGCTTTAGAAAGTGTTCTTGGTATTTGCACAGCTGATTTGTAAAACAGCACAACTGAACAGTTAAGAAACGTAAGTACCATGAAGGTGGATATTACTAAAGCAGAATCAGACAAATGTGCTTTTCATTGCCTGCTGTGAACTGTATCAAGTTGGCTCAAGAAATCTGGATATACTAGATGCTGTTATAGCTGGTCTCATACTTCAGACAAAACCAGTCTCATTAATACATTTTCCAGCCAATCTAATTAATTATATGTCCTTTCTAAAAGTCTCCCCGTAACAGCTGGCTCACATTTCTGGCAGTTCCCTGCAGTGTTTGGGTGGTTCCAGTCATCTGACCTCCACCAGGACTTGAAGTTTCCTATTATTTTTCACAAACACATGGTCCATTGTCTCTGGGTTTTGTTGCTCAAGCCTTTTTTTCTTTTTTTTTTTTGAGAAACAGTGTTCAGAAAGATTAAACCTAAATTGGTCAAGTAAAGGCCATAATTAACTTTAGAAACTGCTGAATTAACAGTCTCAGATCTCCTTGAAGTTTGCAGCAGTGAAGGTTATTCCATATAGTGGGAGGTAACTACTGCCTGCAGCCGCAGAATTTCCCTTCACTGAAATATTCTCAGTTATGTGCAAGTGTGGGATAAAAAGAGAACTGTTTCCAATTGAAAAAAAAAAAAAAAAAGCATTACACACACCCATATTGTTTTTCACCCACACGTTTGATAAACATTCGTGAAGTGTTGCAGGATACCAAGGAAGAAAAAAACATTAAGAGCTCCTAAGAGAGATGAGTTCTGGCACAATACAGACCATTGCAGACTGAGCAGGGCTATGGGATGCTCCAAGGCTTTAAATCGGTCTTTCAGAAGGACTCAAATAGTAGTAAATAACAAAGGTTATGTCCTCCCGAGTCAGAGTCCCCAATTTCTCCTTTGCCCCAGGACAGGTGTAAGCTGCTGGTTAAATAACTAGCACTGTTATCTTGCTGTCTTCTGGTCTATTTCTTGCCAGAGCAAAAGTCAAGATTTCACCTACTTCTCATTTCTCTTGTCTCAGAGAGGAAGCAGACAGACACATAAGCCCACTTATTTTGTATGAACTGATCCAAGAAGCTTATATAGGATTTTAAGGGATTTCTAGTTCCATCTCTCTCTCGTCTAGGAATGTAAACCAAATACTGAATCAGGCTTATGTGTAATGTAGGTAACATAAATCACAGCAAAGCTTGAGCTAAAACCTGGTGACAGTGACAGTTCCCTGCTCTAGCCATGTAATTGTAATTTTCTTCTGCTCATAAACGTTTTCTCATCTCCAATCTTTCTAGTCCATCTCTTCAGCACGCTTTTTTATTTAAATATTAATCATAAGAAAACATCTTGATGGATGAAGAAAAAAATCCATGCCTGCAGTGTCAGGACTATGGCAGTATCACAAGTCATATTTCCTGCTCTCTCCTTTTAAGTGTCTCTGTTTAGGCTGGGAAAGCAAGCATGTGTAAGGACTAAGGAAAATTAGCTTCCTGAATCCCTTTAGGTTCCTGCTTTAAAAGTAGTTCCTTCTCTCCCTCCACACTGGACTTCCCTTCCTCTCACAGGGCAACACCTACTCTAGAGTGGAAAACTAATATTTAAAGAATTTATTAATAATTTATCATTTTTTCTCTGGATGAGTGCTGCTCACTGCTTCACACTCCCAAAACTCTCACCCTGGATCAGCAGCTTGGGGTTAGAGTGAGGGGAAACAGTAGGAGAGGCAGGAAAGGGTCTCAGCATTTTCTCTGGTCAGGGAGTAACAGAAGCACCACAGAACAAAATAAGCAGGCAAAAGGCAGAAGCTTCGAATCTGATGGGCAACACACATCCCTGGCATCAAACAGAAACTTCAACTCTGCTTTGCCAACCCCTTGCATCTCAGAGAAGAGATTTTATATGCTGTTGGTTTCTTTTTCTAAGAGAGGTGTTTGGGGGAAAGAGAGTTTGAACTGTATTGAGGACATATTCTTGACAGGTCTGAAGTGAACAAATCCCAGAAAGGGGTCACAAGGGTAATGAAGAGGAAAGGAAGAAGCTGTAGAGATCTGAATCTGAGATTTTTGGATTGTGGGGAAAAAAGAGATCCCAGAAGGAAAAAGAGCAAAAGTAGAGGTACAAGCAGGACAGAAGGACTTCTGAGAGGAAGAATTGAAGAAAGAACTTAAGGAGTGGAAGGATGAACAAGTGTCAGCAAAAACAAAGAAAAAGGAGAAGTGTCATCTTTGCTGTTCAGACCAGAAAGAGGTATGCTGCACTCTCCTTAAAACATCCTATGACCTTTATCCAGTGCATTTGAGGAAGAAACCATACAGTTCAGCACCAGAAATGAACATCCATTTCGGGACCAAATGAACAGAAAAGAATGGTTTATCGAAGTGAAAGGATAGTGTTCTATCAAACAGTATATGCCATAATTTTTAATACAACTCTACTGTCAGAGGGATGACCTCCCTATGGTACAAATTCTGGAGTAAGTGCCATGTGATGCACTGTAACCATGGAAACCACTGTTTTATTCAACTAAAGACTAAACAATTGCTTTTTTATGCTAGAGCTTCCTACTGCATCTAATGCTACTGCACAAGAATCTTATGGTCTTGTATTTTCAAACAGATTTCTCTTCTTCAACACACTTTTAGAATATATCAGCTCTCTGTCATTTAAACAAATGCTCTTCCAAATGGACTATTCAGAATGAGTCAATGATTTGAACATTTAGGAAGATTGATTTAATTATAAAGGTCATTAAACTCCACGCTAAGGAAGGAAAATTAATATTTTACAACAGAAAAATCTATAGAAGCACAGTGATGTGCCAGACCTTGTAGTGAATAATTTTTTATGACTGTGCTCAGAAAATACTGGGCAAAGCTTATGACCTCAAGGGGAGGGATACATTCCATAGGCCACACACTGAGTGTTTAATCACTACTGCAGGGAGTTTACCAACAGCAGTAGATGTTTTGGGTGGAGTTTATTAGCATCAGACATTTAAAAAGTGAAAATCTGTAAATCAGCAAGTCACCCAAGGGACTCATACAAGAGAAATAGAAACTTAATTGTATCCTACATCAAGACATCTAGCAGAGGTACTTGGATCAATGGCATCATTTAAGCCTAATTCTCAGAAGAGATGCTGCTGTCTCCCACGAGCTTTAGGATATGCCTTAAACCCACAGAAGTCTGCATTCAGGATGCCCAAATAAGGTAAGGAGCATTTCAGTACACCAATAATCTAACATTCTCTTTAATTAACTTCTGAGTCTTTGCAAACTACTTTTACCTCATAGGTTGATGATCTATGCTTCATGCAAGACACTTGTTTGCTTTATGCTCACGATGCCACTCCTCTCCTCCAGAGTTAGCCGCCTTCCAGGTAGTCTTACAGAGTTAGTACATTCATGTATCTCCTAGAGTAATGAGCTTGCAAGTAAAGATCAACGCATGCATTTCTAAGACACACACACACAGCTTTCCTTTCTTGAAGAAAAATCTTTAGATGCCAATGAAATCAATCAGGCTACCTTGGTTCACACCACCTGCTGAGTTGGGTCTTCATTTCCATTATGTCACTACACGCACTCTTCCCACGATGAACCTATGATGAATTTGTACACAGCACCAATGTCATGACATATGAATGTCCCCTTTTCTTTCCCACCTCTCCCAGCTGCTGCTGCCACTGTCACTAGGCAACAAAGAATCTTAGAAGGCTGGAAGTGGTGAGATGGCACCTATAGACCACAGGGAGCACTGGAGAGATGCTGACATGAGGTACAAAGATGTCTTACCATTTATGGACTAAAGCACAAACAAGAAATCTGCATTGTGTTTGACCGTAAGGGGAGAAAAAAGTCTTAATATAACAGAATAATTTCCTTAGGATACTTATTTGCTTGTGTATTTGTTAATTAAATATTTATTAATGAAAATATTGGATATTTTTAAAAATTATTTTGGTGTAACCTTTTAAAAAGGTGAGAAAACACAGTCTTAAGCTGCATCAGGGGAGTTTTAGGTTGCATATTAGGAAGAATTTCTTCACAGAAAGGGTGATAAGACATTGGAATATACTGCCCAGCAAAGTGGTGGAACCACCATCCCTGGCAGTGTTTAAGGAAAGACGGGACATGGCACTCAGTGCCATGGTTTAGTTGACACAGTGGTGTTCGGTCATAGGTTGGACTCAGTGATCTCAGGGTCTTTTCCAACCAAATTGATTCTGTGATTCTGTGTAAAATAAAAAGCTCTTCTGAAGAAGGTGTGAGAGAAGGAAAGATGAAAGATGATTAATTACTGTCCTGCCAGGAAGAACTATGTTACAGAAGATAAGTGAAACTTAGTCTGTGAAGAAGATGGTAATAAATTGAACATCACAGTGAGAGAAAATAAGAATTCATGCTGGAGTGGGAAATCACAGTGGCCTTACAATTATTAGCGCTGGATTACAGCATAGGCTGCTTGATTAAATAGATTTTACTAGTGGTAAACAATAAATCTCATTGTAATGAAAACATGGGATTCTGAAGATCATCATTAACCATACAATAGCTTTACATGACAGAATCTGCGTACTTCTGAAAGGGAAAATCAGCCATATAAATCTACTATTTGATTTCCACTTTAAAAAGCCCTATAAATGCAAATATATTGGAGGCATATATTGGCATTTGTAATACTTCATTCAAGGTTGTATTGACATTGCTATTCTCCAGCTTTGTTTTCCAAGACACGCATCTCAGTAGCACTTGAAAGCTTGCAAGTTTTGCAGAGTGTGCATTCTAGAACTTGTTCACCTTCATCCAGCAAATCTCTGACCTTGCAGAAAATAATTTCTCTCTCCTCCTGAGCATCCAACATACACGGCTAAGTCTGTTCTCACTCAGTACACACATATTTATTTTTACATGCTGAGCCAGACAGTGACACCATTTCTCTTACCTGGTTGCAAACATTGCTCTCAAGGATGAGAAGGTTGCTGCATCTTCCTTCAAAGCCTTTAATTCATTCCGCAGTTTTGTCATGGTCTCAGTCACCATCGTTTTTTCATTTTCATATTTATTCTTCAAATTAGCTAGTGCCACTTCAGCTGTCTAAAAACACAAACAGGGATATATGTTTATGAGACAGGTATCTGATAATAGCCAAGATGCTGTGTCTGCTATTGGTTTTGATGCCCTTCTTCATTCACACAGTAAAAGAAGTTAGACCCGATCTTCATTGTCCTGCACCTTTTAATGTCATCTTTTAAGTGGTACTCCAGGTAAACAGGAAAGGGAGAAAGCAGTTGAAGCCCATTTTGTTGTCAATGCACTGGCAACAACTCGGCACCTTAATTCTCTGCAAAACTGTGCAGCCGCATGTTGAAGACTCAGGCAAGGGAGTAAGTTAACCACAGCTTAAGGAGCTACTACCGTGTGGTTTGAGCTGCAACAACCAACTGGGTGTGTCCCCTGGCCATGTTGCAGAGCTCACGAGGCTCAGCCTCTGCAGCCAAGTCATAAACCAAAGTGTTGGGGCTCATGCCTCTTCTGAGCTGATCCTTTCCTTGGGCATGGGGACAGCTTGCTTTTATGTCTGGGAACTGGCAATGCCTACTGCTGTGCAAACTAGCATTATTTTGGCAGCTTTAACCACTACCAAGAAAAAAATAGAAGAAAAAAGTGTAAATTACAATTTTCATTTAAACAGGAAAGCAAAGGCTTTGTATTTGTCCTATTTCTAAATTTTTGCTGCTCCTTTCTTTCTTTTTTTCAATTTAATCCATTAAATTTCTTTTAATTTACTACCATACTGCTTTTAATAGTTCCATTTGTCCTATCTTTGCAGAAGTTGAACTTTCTGCTTTACCAATGAATTTAGTATTGTTCTGAAGCTATTCAAAACACATGGTTGTATAGAGGATTTATACCTACTGCTGCTTTGAGACATGTAAAATTACTTCCTTTGAATGAGATGAAGAAAAATTTACTTCCTTTTACGTTTACTCAGAGGGGGTTATGGTTGTTTTTTCACTTTGTTTAGTGCATAATAAGTTGCAGCATTTCAAACAGGCAATCAATTTCCCTTGTTGGTCGTGTGGATTCTGGAGGCATCACCAGGGGAGAGAAGTGTAGGAGAACATTAGTTTAAGGCAATCAGCAAGGGGACAGGACAAAAGATGGTAATGACCAAACAGTTGGAAATCTATTTTAAACTCAGTTTTCTGAAACTCAATACATTTCCCACTAACAATGTCTGTTAACAAAAGGACATATTAGAATCTCCCACTAAAATACAACTTTATTTGTTTGTGCCTGAGAAATAGCAGAGCTAGAAATGGCAGCATTAATATAGTAATTTTTTTAATTGCATACCAAACAATAATATCTTCTCTACTTTATCTTAATTTACATTAAGAGAACAAATTTTAAAAAGTCACTAGTAGTAATCATTTGTCATTTTAAATAGATGCATTTCTCCAATCCAAATTTGAAATCACCAGAAGTACATGTTAAAAATATCAACCACTTAGGGATATATTCAAATCAATTCAGCTTTTTTCAACCTTGCTGATATATGCTTTGGTACAACGTAGGATGGTAAACACCATCCTATGCCTTGGCAGGATAAAGCAAAAATCATCAGCTTTCTTTCTGTTTTCAGTCATGACCAAAAATGTACACTCACAAATTAGCATAGAGAAGAGGGACTAACTATGTTTAATAAATCCACTTTTTTGAAAGGAAATCTATGTAATAATGCATCAGAGGAAAAATTCCTATTTAACAGATATGATTAAATCAGATTTGTTTGAATTTTCAGGTCAGTAATGAGGCAGAAGAGATTTAAGAGAGCACAGGTGGACTCTATAGCTCAAAATGAGTTCTGCTTTGCCCCAAAGGCAGGAATTCAAATGTCTTTGCTTTGTAAGAGAAATACAGCCCCATATCCCTTAAGCTATCATACCTCATCTTCCAACACAAGATTCATGTAAAGATTTTTTGGTTGTTGTTTAGGAATGAAAATGAGTTAAAGGTATGCACCACCTAATGCTAGTCCTGTTTTCATTATTATTTTTTAAAATTGTTCCATTATTTCAGCAGTGGGATTACATATTCCATGTAAATCCAGTAATTTACACATCACTGAAACTGTGCACAGTGATCAGCCAGATCATGATCCCTACATTTTGGTCTGGATGTCAGGGTAAGTTAAATGGACACATAACACTACAGGATGAAAAATAACTTAGAAATATAATTTACTTGGTGAATAAAAGTAACAGAGGAAGGATCGTATCAAATCTTCAAACTGTTTTTCCTTCCTATTAAATTTTCCCATAAAACAAGATACAGAAAGCAAAAATTTCAATTCCTATGGGAAGCGTTCCATGGCTCTCCGTGCACCAGCCAAGCTTTTGAACACAGCCCTGTGCAGGCTGTCGAGCGTCTCCCTTCTGAAAGTCTTCTAAGTGACAAATAAATGGGCACAAATGCTCTGTTAGAGAAGCAAATAAAACTAATTAAAAAAATGAGTTTATAGCAAGAGAAGCAAGGAGGACACAAGCTGAGGAAGCTTCTGTTGGAATCCTGCTGCCAGAGACAGAGGAGCTTCAGTGCAAGGCACAGTACACTGAGGAAGTCTAAGAGCCAGTGGGCACCGGACGGTGCAGATGCTCAGGTTACCCACAGCTCACCCTCACCACTTTGGGATCTGGATGCTGACTGAAGCCAACACTGCTGTTGGACTCCTCAGCTCAGAGGCTGCCATTCTACAGTGCAGCTAAGTCAATCTATACTGGCTGACTGCCACCAGAAGAATTTTCCCCTTTTCCCCATCCTTACTCTTGCACACCTGGTGGTGTTTTTCCTGTGCTTATCATGAGCCAGCCTGGGAAGCATAAAGAGGCAGAAAACTTGCCTGAATCATCCTGAAGCCAGAATGTGTAATGGGGAGCAGGGCTGAGGGTAGCAGAGGAATTTGGCCTCCATCTTTCAGAGACGCCTGTGTCTGATCACCTCAGCTGTCCTGTTGGACTGTGCAAGACTAACAGAAACAAAACAAACTGAAACTACAGCTTCATGTTACTCTTCCTCCAGCACCAGCTGTTGTCAAAATTATTTCTACTTGTTCCCCATCTCAGCCAATCTCCAAAATTGTACCCATTGAGCTATATATGTATGGTTGTGCCTGAAACCAGTTCTGTGGGATAATCTGGATTTAGATAATCTAGAACAGTGCATTCAGAGTGCTCTGCAAGGAAGGATGGGGCAAACAAAAGCCTGCATCTCCAAGTAGTGGGTGCCAGAAGGAAGAAGATGCCCAGGATCTGCCTTTTAACAGCTCTTTCTGAAGCATTTGTTTTTAAGCTGTGGTTAAGGACAAAATTGTATCAGAAAAACTAGAGAACTTTGTTCCACGTAAAAATGCAACCTTGTGTGCAATCAACACACAAGGAAATGTGAAGCACAAGAAAAAAGATGAAAACACAGGGGAAAAAATGCATGAATACTCTGCAGTGAAGTAAATAATGCAATAAGACAGCATAGTTGCTAATGACACTCTTGTCAGACCAGTCATGCCAAGGAACTGGGCAAACAACTACCGAGTTCTCAGCAAGCCACCTGCAAAATTAATGCCTCACAGAGCATGTAGTGTTTGCTGTGCAGAAGTCATGTAGAATTGACAGCAAGCCTGGGAGGGAGCAGAAAGCTCCAATGCCTGGACTCCAGCAGGCTCTGAAGCAATTGCAAGGAAAAGAGAGCTGGGGCATGGGGAGTTCAGCCCCCCCTCCCTGTCCCCAAAACGCAGCCGTGGGGCTGCATAGGCTGAGGTGAGCACACACCCAAGCCCCAGGACCCCAAGGACTGCCAGAACTAACAGTGTCCTTATCCTTACAGAAGAGAGATTTGCCCATACTCTCCCACCTAAAGGTTGCCATCTTCATCCTGAAAGTCACAGACAATTCTCATTTTCTCAGATGGCTTGGTATCCCATTTGCCTTACATCAGCAGTGTCAGAAGGAGACCAACTAAAAGAATTGTTGCTGACTGAATGTCAAATCTTACAGTGCTAAGTGGTTGGGGTTTTTTCCACACAAGAAAGCAGACCACTAGCCAGTTATTTTAGTGCAGAAATCATACATGTGTCTTTTCATTGAGCCTCACTTTCCCAGAGAAATTCTATTGTATCCTATCTACATAATATTAAAGGGCATTTGTTTGTAGGTGATATTCTGTATGTCTGGGGTTATAAAGTTATTTTTTCTGAAGGACTTTTATGGGCATCTCAATTATGGGAGCTGAAGACACCATAGTTACTGTTAATGCAGCTGTGAAAGTCTTGCTGACTCAACTCCTTCTCATCAAATTATTTACCTATGAAAACAACCAATCAGTTCTCCATCAGAACTTCAGGATATTAAATTCCCCTCATAGACAGCTTTGCTTTCAGATTGCTATTAAAAATCGAATCAAACCCATTACTGAACTAGCCCTAAAAGTTATTGCATCATTAATTTGATATTACTTCCTCATTTTTTCTGCTTGTGAACGTTTGCTCCACCAAGCTGCTGCTGACATGGTAATTATGGCTATGAACAAATGGACATATAAATCAAGACAAGGTAAGCAAGCAACCCAGCAAGATCTATGTGCCTTGCTTTCTTCAGTAATTGATTTAATAATAATTTTTCCCTATCTTAGGTTTGCAGCCTCTTAGAGCAAATCATGCTCTTTTTCATGTTACAGAGTTTTGTGTAGTCTTTTTAAAGCCCAGCCTAACACTAAAATGCATACTTGATAATATTACTGATGGTCACTAGATAGCACCTGTGCTTTCCTAGTTAAGGGTGGTTTTTTTCTCTACTTACATACAGTCCAAAATACCAGACCCAGGATCTGCTGCTGGTCTTCCCCCTCCAGACCTGAATGGTGAGATGCTCTAGGAAGGCCAGGTCTTGCCATTTTTACAGTACATTTGCTTGTGCTCATCCTCCTTTCCCATATTACTTCAACCAAAAAAGCTTCACTCAAAGTGCCTCTGTCTGGAGTGTTAACAAATACAGGTGTTTTGTAATAGTATTGCTACAGAGCAAAATGAGATGTGATGTGGCCCCTCTGGAAGCTGAGGATGGGCCTGGTCATCTCTTTGAAAGAACTTCCTCCAGCTCTGCCCTGCTACCTTTGGCACCAGCAGTGTGTTACCATGCTGTGTAAGGGATGAAAATACACAGTTTCATATTAATGTCAGCTTCACTGGGGCTCAGGGAAAGCTTTTATTTAAAAAAAATAAAAAAACCCCCAAGCAACAACAAAAAAGGTTCGCTCTTGTGGTTATGGAGAAAATGTGAAAAACTGAACCAGATGTCCTCTGTAGGCTCGTCTAAGCTGAAACCCACAGGGAAAAATATCCCCAGCCTATTGCTGCTTAGAAACTTATGAATAGGAAGAGCTCAAGAGGATGAATCTTAGCTTCTGGTTTTTTGAACATGGGATGTATTCTGGGTGCTGGGATACACCCATCACTTGAGGCTGGCACACAGTAAATCACTCTCCCCACCCTAAATTTCTCCCTCCCTTTATATCATTACGTCTTTTAACTTGAAAGTTGATATTAGGTGTGCATAAACAATATTGCAGGTTTCTGTACACAGTTGTACAGTTATCAATATCTATGCTGCTATCCAATAAATAAAATTTAGTTAATAGCAGCTCCTTTGTCAGCAAATCTGTCTTTCCCATTTCAGTGAGCACGCCTTAGGATAATGCATTATTTCTGAGAGCAATGAAAGAGTGAGACCGAGCTAGATTTTCTAGTAGTAGCTCTGTGCTAATGGGAAAAATCTTTAATTTGGAATCACATAATCTAAACCCATATACATCAATTCCATCTTAATTACGTTTTAATTACATGGAAAGCCCACATATAATTGCTCAGAGTTATTATTGCTTAGCTAGAGATGGTATTTAATTACTTGAGTTAATATTTAACATGTGTTGTATTGGAGGGGGGGAAATGCTATAAAAGACTCAATGTATGTTGAAATATTGCTGCAATTTAAAAAGCCCCAGTATCCTAGAAATGCAGTTACATATTCAACAATCAATTAAACTTGAAATTGTAACTTCAGAATAATTGACTATTGGGAATTTCAACATCCCATCACTGTCACCAGCTAATAGTATGCCAGGCTGTTAACCAGGATTCATGCCCCCATGTGGTGATCACTGCACTGTTTTCAGATGAGAAAAACCACAAGCAACCTGCAACAATGATGCTGCAGCCTCTTGCATTCAGATGAGAAAAGCAGAGCTAAAGCGCTTAAAGAGAGGGCGGTGAGGGAGGGAACAAAGGTCTGCCCTTGCCGTGATTGAGTGAGAGGCTAAATAACCTGTGAATAAAACCTCTCCTCCAAAATACTCCTGGAAGAGCTTGTAAGTGACCCATGTAAAAAACAGTTTTCTGGCTGTTTTATTAGCATCTTACCTGCTTGTTGGCTTTCAGCACCGCTCTCAAGGTTGCGATCTGCTCTCGCTTTGTACTCAGGAGTGATTTCAGTTTCAGTATCTCTTCCATTAAGGCCTCCTTGTCTTTATCGATCATGGGTGCCAGCTCCCGAGCCGCAGCCCGCTGGCGCGACAGCTGCAGCGACCGATCCACAGCCTTCTGCAAGTGCTTGATTTGGTCCCTTATTATGGCATTGAGGTTGTAGATGTTCATAGGCTCTTTGCGGATGTCACTGGTGTCAGAGACGGGGGAGGAAGGAGGGGCTGTGATGACAGGAGAAATGGAAGGTGTTTTTGTTGGGCTCTGTTCCTTGCCGGGCTCTGTGGGCTCTTTAGTCACCTGCTCAGTCGGGGTCCTGGCTTCCACAGGCGATGCCACACCCCGTCTGGCAAGTCGTGGGGAAAGCAGACCTCGAGGGTCATCTGGTCCTTTCAGGCTCCCACTGCGGGTGACTCTGCTTTGCCTGTAATAGTCCAACATGACCCTGTTTGGTGTCTCGTTGTTGCACAGGCAGACATGATGGTAGAGCTGAGCCAGCTCCTCGCTAAATGTCACCAACTCATCCTGGGCAGTGTTGAGGGTATTATGGTTTTCATTTGCTATGCTTGTCATCCTTTGTAACTCCTTTTCCATGTGGACCATTTTTTCCTGGCTTTCCTTGGTTGACTTCTCCAGGCTTGTCACCTGCTCATCATACGTCTGGATTCTGCTCTCATACTTGGCCTTCTCTTCAGTGTAGTTTTCCACATACTTATTATATTTCTCCTTTAAGGCTTTGATTTCTGCTTTAAGGTCTATCACCTCAGTAACAGCTACTTTGTATTTACATTCTAGGATCTCCAAGCCATTGATGTCCACTTCATAGTCATGTGCTTCCTCGCCAGGGTCTCGGCCCTTCTCACAGTCGAGCTCAGCTTTCAGCTCCTTGTTGCTCTGCAGTCCCCTCATGGCATTGACATGCTCCGTGAGCCTGTGGACTCGCTCGTGTTGCTCTGTCAAGGCTCCCTTGGTGTGCTCCAGCTGTGTCTGAGACTCCTGAAGGTTGGCCAGGAGAATGGCCTTCTCTCGCTCCACCTGCAACAGAGTCAAAGTAAGACACCCAGGATCTCGTCCTACCCATGCCGAACACTGACCTCTGAAATCACATTAATTTCTTCCATTCCCATAAGGTGTACACAACTTGAGTGCTTTTCAGAGATTTTAGACATATACACCTCACCCATAAAATTAAGTCATAGATCCATGTAACTCTCAGAGGTTTGAGAAGTCCCAGCCTCTGTTACAATTTGCAATATCACTAAGTCACAATTTTACATGTTGCCCACTGAAGAATTACTAAGCACTGAGTGATTTATTAGGACATATGTTCCCTGAATACAGGAACTGCATCACTGTCAACTGCAAACCATTCCACTGGTACATACACATTTCTCAATGGAGTTTGAATTTCCATTTCCCATTAATAGTTCTACCAATCTTCCACAATATTCATTTATATCTTTGAACTGCTGCAAACTTTTATTATAGCAAATACAGGAAACAAATAGCTGTGTACATTTCCACAGATTAAATAACATACTGTGTGGAAATGTAACACAGATCAAAAGGCTGAGCACGTGCAACTCCCAGGACTCCCCATCCCCAGTTACTTAACTGTAAGTGAAATCCGTCTGTTTAAGGTCAAACCAGGAAAAGCAAGACTTGTGGCATAACTAACAACCTACTGGTTCTGACCAAGTAAGTTCCTCTCTGAACATCCACAGAGAAATGTGGATGTTGAACAACAGAAGAGGTCATGGAGGACACCTCTAGAAATCTTAATGCAGAGCATCCTAAAGTAAGCGAACAAGACAAATGTACAAGTTTGATCTGCTACTCATGATAACACCCCTGAAAGATTCTCGTTGCAAGTTTTAAGTGTAATGCTCCAGCTTTTTTCTTCTGCCTTTATCCTGCTCTGAGTTGTGAATTTGGAAGCAGAGGAAGGCATATGGAGATAGGATCCTGTGGCTTTTGGGATAGGACCATGAGTCTACCAGGTTTACTGCTCTTTCTCTCCCCTGACTGCAGTATCTCAGCCCTGCATTTACACATGCAGTGAAAATCTCATTCTCCATATTGCCTTTGTGAGTGGTGGAATTACTAATTCTGAGAATCCAAAGATTTCAGTTCTGAAAAAAAAACAAACCTCTCCTTCCCTATCAGTAGTATTTGGAAAAGAGTCAAATTAGCCACCATGAATCTTAGTAAAGGAGTAAAAAAGCCTTTTAGAAACTGAGAAGGTATTAATGCCATCTAAAAAAATGTTCCAAGCAGTGACTCAAACTCCTGTTTTCTCATAACTAGGCTTTTGAGCAGTAGCTGCTGCTCAGACATCCTAAGACATTAAAGCATATGGTGATCTGGTTTTACAGACAAGCTTTCAAAACATGGCCTCCATTAGAATCTGCAATCAACTGCAGACAGAAACTGCATGAATAAAAATAGAAGCCATGTTAAAAACATCTAAAAAAATCAGCCTAGTTTTTTTGTGAACAGGGGACTGATGACTTAAGAATTAAAAAAACAGGACCAAACCTCATTAATATTCTATGAATCAGGAAGAGTCTCTCTCCTTAGCTATAAGGTGTTCCACTTTTGGCACTACACAGTCTGTTCAGAAGAAGACAGCCAAGAACCAGAAATATTTTGGTATCCTTCTCCACTTGCTGTTCCCCTTGTCACTGTGTCCCAATCTGCCTCCCACCCTTGTTGTTGCTCATGTCAGTCCACTCTTGCTGAGAAAATCCAAATCAGGGCAAACTTCCCTTTTGCCAAGTGCATCTTCTTAAAGGGGACAACTTCCTACAGATGTCTTGGTAAGATCTGTCCTGGGAAGCCTCAGAGGTCAACTCAGCAGAAATCTCTTCAGCAGTTTTCCTGGGTTTTTTTCCTATCTGATCTGCCTGTCATCAGACAATATAGGTATTTATTCCTTCAGGCTCCTAAGGTGAGCTATGCATATGCACACAAAAAAAAAAAAAAAAAAAAAAGCTTTGTTTTGGCTAATTTAAAGGGCCATCTCACCTTATAGTGAGAAATTGTATGGATAAGAAAGAATCACATTATTTACACACCAAAGGCAGTTCACTTAATAAAATGTATGGATCCACTGTGGGTATGTTCACACCAAAGTAGGTAATTCACTGTAGATTGCACTAGTGTAGAAATACATACAGAGCTTATAGAGCCAAGGAGCCTTTCTTTTGAGATAACAGCTGGGTGTTAAAGCAGTACTGGGCTTCAGTGCCTGCTTAAATGAATCAGAGAGAATTGATCCTGCAGGATTAACAATCTCAGCCATCATACTCTATCATGAAGAAAAACTATAACTGAGCTAATTTGGATCCTGATGCTAATTTCTCCACTGAACATAAACGTGTTCTGGAAACATACTACTTTCAAACAGGGAGAATTCTCCCCAGAGAACACATGCGGCTTTTAAGACCCGTATCTCAACCTGGATATTAGGCAAAAGGAAATACATAGATCTACTAAATTTTATTCATTCTGGCACAGTAATAGAAGCTAATCCACTTCTATTTAAAATTTTAAATGTATGCTCCCACTTCCAAGGGAAAAAATCCCAAAGCTCCAGCTCAGTCCTGAGCACACCTTTTGCATATTAATGACACTGCTGTTCCCAAATATGGTAATTATATTTCTTGCTCTAGACAATCCTATACTCCTATTTCCAACACAGTAAACTTATGGGAATTGCAGTTATTGTTCAGTCCAGTTGGTGGGAGGGTTTTTTGGCATTGAAAATGGTAGCTGCAGTAAGGATTTTTATCATCCTAAAATAAAAATAAATGCAATTCAAAAGCAGTTGTACCTATTTTGCAATGCATCCTTTTCTTCCAAGATTTCAGTTTGAGATTTCCTTCTCAATTTTCTGTATAGTTTGCAATTATGGAAACAAATGTTACCATTGCCATTTCCCCTCCCCCCCATGTTTGGTGGGGTTTGTTTTGGGGTTTTTTTCGTTGTTGTTGTGGGTTTATGCTTTGGTTTATTGTTTGTTTGGTTTTTGGGGTTTTTTAATAACATCAGAATTTCAGTGAACAATTCCTAGGGAGTCTAGAACAAACAAGAGAACTCATCTCAAGAACCCTAATCTCAGCTATATCATATCTGTCAGAGAGTAACGGGGCTGCATGAGGTTCTGGGGTTTTTTTATTTCCTTTCTTAACAAAACTTAACATAAGTTCTCCAAAATATGACAGCCTCAGGAACAGAGAAAGCAGAGAAGAAGAGAGGAGTCCTAGGTGCTGGACAGCAAACATGAAGGAAGAGGAGAAAGCCCTGAGCTTTTCTGGGAAAATCTCAGAATCTGAGAATTTTCAGCAAGACATTTGTTACATAGAGGATATAAAATACAGAAAGGGAATAGTTGCAATTAAATCTCTCCTGGAACCAGTATCTGCAGAAGGAATTTATCTGTCATACTAAGTGTTTTAGTGAAGGCTTCTTTATGAGATTGGGGAGTTAAAACAATTTGCCACGCACACTTAAAAAATGGCAAATCTGAAGTTTGCTTCTCTCAAAAAATGGAACTTGTTGTCCTAGAGACTTAAAAATAATTCCCAAGAAAGGGTCAGTTCCTTCAGGAACTCTGCCATAGTGCAGCCCCTTCAGAGAAAACAAAAGGAATATGTACCAAATACTGAGATGTGGCTGAATGAACACCACACAGCAAAGACACTGTAGAGGAGAAAAAAAACCAATTTTTTTTTTAAAGTACCTTTTGTCGGCTTGAACTTGATTAAGTCTCCCATCTACCACACAGAAAACTTTTGGAGGAATTTTCCACATTTAATTTGTATGACCCAAGGTGAGCTGATGTAACTCAACAGTGAAGATGATCACCTTTTACACAGTACATATCAGCAGTTTGCAGTGAGTCTTTCCACTACCTAAAGAAATCATGCTTTCATCTAAGTCTCATCTTTCCTCTTAGACCATAAACATTTTGACAATGCCAAGCAATGGTGGTGACTATTTGCATGGTGGTACTGAGGCCCAGCACCAAAAAATGTTACGACAAAAAATAGCTATATTTCTTTTCTATGGTCTAAATTTGTGGCTAGTGACTGTCAGAAGGCTGCCTCTTTGTTTAAGAGACATAAAATAAATAAGCTTTTAAGTCAGAGAAGATAACACCAATTATGGTATATTTCAACTAGAAGTTTGCTGACTCATCAAGCTCAATATTTAATTTAATACAATCAAGACAAAGCATAACCAAAACAATCCTCTCTCATTTCTAAGCAGCTTTCACTCCAAATTTATATTGCATAAACTTCATTGTCAATTATGGTTTAAAATGCTTACACTGTATTTAAAAATACGAACATTTTAAAAAAATGTTAATATTTTTAAAAATATGAAAAGCATTTCCTTGGAAACTGTGTTTTGAAAATTTTTAACATTGTATTTCTGAAACAAATTAGAAGCGGTTATTGTTTCATATGTACACATATCATAGATACGCATGTATATGTACTCACAGATGCATATTTGTATATATGCATATATACACAAAATATACAGACTGTGTATGTTTTAATGCTGGAAAAATTTGACAGAACTTTCCACTTAAATAAAATTCTAAGTTTCAAGCTTTCCCACTTAAATTACATATATTTTGCATAAGAGTTATTTGTGCAAAGCACTAGATGTCATCAGTGTTCACCATGTCACAGCTCAGATCAAAACTTCCCACAGTGAGTTTGGCAATGAAGTAAATAAAACAACTCTTCAGCAAATAGGACAGATGACATAGGGCTTTACTGTTCTCCAGCAAGCACTGAAAACTGTGTTTGTTCTACTTCCAAATCACCTTTTACATCTTAAGCAGTCAGGGGTTCACAATTACTCCCTTTAGAAGAGGCACTTTAGAAGCCTGAAACTAGAAAATGCTGGGTGTTTCCTTGATGGTGCCAAAGCTTTTCAAGCTCTTGTGGCAGACAAGATGCTCAACAGCTCGGGCAGCAGGACCCTTTCTCTATGTGGCACTGTACCCCTTCTAAGATGATGTCAACATCGGGGCTGGGAGCTTGCGTTTTTATCTGGCTTGCATCCCAGGCTCCTATTCTGGCTGTGCCTGGGCTGGGCTTGGATGAACAGAGAACAAACGCTCGCTGTAGAGTCCCCAAGGCACCCCCTGCAGCCTGTGCATCCGCCAGGACTGCCAGCGCGGACAAGGGCGCTCTGTGACATCTCACACGCCACATGCTCTCCGAGTGCATGGCTGTTAAGAGGAGCGCTCCTCTCCTTTTGTTCTCTCCTGACAGTATGCCAAATCTTGTTCAAGCTGAATTTAACGGCAAAAACTCCCTCTGACTTGCAAGGGAGCATAATCAAGCCTGCCTGTATTTCAGTGGGGGTTTTTCAGATAGCTTTCGTTGTATTGAAGAATACTTTATTCCACTTGCAATTTCAGGGACATCTGCCATTATCAAAGCAGGAAAGAAAAAGAATCCAACTTCCTGCAACTGCAGCAACTATGTCCCTTTCTGCTGTTTGCACTAAATACCTACTCAGATCACATGGGCCTGTCTGCAGACAGATACTCTGTCTACGAGGGATATTTCTAGCAAAACCTGGATACGGAGAAACACCAAAGTAGAAGTCTGAAAAAAGGACATGTGGTCAAGAACATCACTGGGAATATTCATTGCAAAACTGGCACTGGGGTTCACAGGATGTGTGTCTAAACACTTCAGGACATTAAATTCAGCTCTTACCTGCATGAGTTGCTGCTTCAGTTTCTGTATTTCTGATATGTTGAGCTCACTGAAGAGGTCAGAGACGGGGTGCAGAGATTCTCCTTTCCTACTCGTGGGAGTTCGGTAGTCACCGTTCAGTTTCACGAGAGGCCCGTGGATGTGTCCGTTCATTTTGTCATCATTGTTGGGCTCTCCCCCATCCTCTGAAAACTTCAATCCATCTACTGATATATTAATATGGTTATTATACATACTATCATTGAGGTTGATATATTGGGAGAGTTCCTTCCTCAGATTGTTCTTTTGCTCTCTTTCATTTTTTAAAGTTTCCAGAGCTTCCTCCAGCTGATGCTCAGCAATCTCCTTCAGCCGGATGGCATCTTCTAGCTGGCTATTAAGCAACACTGTCTCCTCCTCAAATCGTTTAATCTCATGCTTTAAGCCTTCATATTCAACCTGAATTAGACAAGACAAAGAACATTCATAATACTAAAACTTGAGTCATGAAAACCTGCCATTTATCAGCCCTATTGAAATATTTCAAGCTACAGTTTGAAATACCAGACATCGCCTGCAGCTGCAAAGAAATGCCTGAACAGAAAATGCAAGTGAAACTCACTCTGTTAAATACTCCAGCGCTCACTTTTTCAGCATGTGAGAATCAAGAAATGTAACATCTCTTTCTGAGTAACTTATGATAAACAATGTATTGCATGGAAAGAAGGCTGTTTAGTAACAGGTGACCTGGTAGCCACAAATTTACTATGAATTGCCCTAAGCAATATTAGTATATAATTGTGTGTATAGATCTCAGGTTAGTACAGCCTGATTTATGATTTGCAAGTATTCTGAAGATGGTTTCATATCTAAGTTCTTACTAGACATGAAGTCACTCAGGCACAGGCACTCTCAAGTATCTTGGTGTCTCAGTAGTTTTCAAAAATATGGATGGAAAGTACAAAACCAGTAGAAGATCCTCAAGTCTCTTATTTGTATTTTACAAGGCTCTCCATTATTCCAGAAGCATTTGACTTTAAAAATTAAATAGCAAACTGGTCATACAATCAGTTTAAACTCTCAGATGCCCCAAAATTGTTAGATATTTTTAAACTACCAGGAAAATGTAGCAAACAGCTCATTCAGACCTCCACAGTCCTTGACCTTCACATATGGATATCATTCTGGAGCATGTGGTAACCTGTTACTCCATCTACGCTGCCTAAAGTGTGTCCCAGTGACCTGGTGCAACTTTGCCAGCACTGGAGGGACTCTCTGGTCTTTCTCCTTCTCAGAAGGCAGGCTTCCATACCAAGAGGAAGTATTTTAGCAAGGTGTTTATGGGTATTGTGGGCTGAGGAAAACAACAGCTTCTCTCTTCTTCTGAAACCAGTTGATGAGCCCTACATAGACAGTGCAGTGGATCTCCACTGCACAATGCTTTCTCTTTTTTGTCCTTCCTCATCTTCATTTTCACTATTGGAAAATTCCACAGCAATGAAAAGGAAGACTTTTATTTGTAAATGTCCATGTCCATGCTTGACCAACACTCCTGCTATAGCTTGGGGCAAGGGGAAAAGAAATAATGAATTTTCATGCTTGCATTAAAACCCCTTTTTACAATTGAGGGTTTTATAGTTCAAATGCAGTAATATGCATTACTATCTACAATCTTAAGACATTGCCTAGAATATTATTTTGACATACCCATATATTTAAACAAACTGAAAAAAAGGTTCTAGAAAAATAAAAATATCCACCATTCTTACTGGAGTAGAATATTTATCAACTGTCAGAGGTTTTGTATTCCCAAACCTTTGAAAAGACAAACTCAAACCCCAAAGCACTAATCTTCAAACCCAGAAAATGGAAACATCAAACAACAAAGAAAGTTCCAAAGTCATACTGGGGATTACTAAAGACAAAAGGAGAATCTGTAAGAGTTTCAAATCTTCATTTAGCAATCTGATATATTTTCTGACTGGGGGGACAGGTACATCTGAAAGATTACAAAATACAATGGAGTAGCTATATTTATAATTTAAGGACATGAAAAAAGAAAGTCAAGCCCAACAAGACAACTAACACCTTTTCCATTTTAAATCCATATGCAAAACAGAAAGCCATGTTGTCTATATGGTTACCTTCTCATAGACTCTTGCTTAAAAAAAGCTACAAACCCCCTCCCCCCCAACATAGATTAATGACATTTTAGCACCAAGGCTTATAACATATGGTTTTGTAAATTCAAGCATTAAAGCATAAAATTTTATCTTGTAGATCAAAGTTATTTTAGGAATCACAAGTGCAGGGATATGTGATGCAAAATGACTGATTTTTAAAGCCATCCAAAATGTGGCAATGCTTTTTCTCTCCACAGACTGTTGGCATACATTTTCAGTAAGAATGAAGTAGTATGACAAATATAAACACTTGAAAACAGATTTTATTTTGGGGAAAACTAGAACAGTCCATAAAGGAGTCTTTTATTTCCTGAGAATGTGAAAATGTCTCCTATGAGGTTGGTGTAGAAAAAAAATCCATGCCTCAAAGGGGGAATTTGCTGGCTAGTTAAATAACTCTGACACAAAGATGATGCACTATAAATTCAGCTGCAGGAGTGTGAAAGTCAAGGCATCTTCATAAATAAGAAAATGATGTGCCCATTTCTATTACCTGTGTGTTCCCTGTGGCACAGCTCAGTTGTTTTAAATGTTTCACTTGCATTTGTGCTAGAGCAGTAAAGCAGCAGTAAAAGAGAGCTGAAATAGCACTGCTCATTCCTGCAGGAATAAGGCAGCTTTGTTCCCAGGCTGCCACTAGAAACTGTGACACGGCTGGCTCTGATAAAAGCCCTGGCTGCACCAGGCAGTGGGTTAGGATATAAGCCAGGGGCTGCAGTGCAGTGCTGTCACCCACTGGGAGCACGCAGGGAAATGGTGCTATGAAGTGCAATGTTACACTGGTCTGGACAGTGTCTAAACCACTGAACGTGTTACATCATCCAACTCGGAGAATTAAACATTGATGACAGAAAGTTAACTCTTCTGACATGAGACCCAATCTCTTTTGGTCAGTTTAAAGGACCACTGTGTTCTCGATTGCTTCCTCCGCAGTACACACAGCCAGCAGCACAGGAAGCTGTGCTTATGATAGGAGGAGAACAGGCCCCACAGCTGCTTATGTCTGGCTGCAGTGGGGCTGTTGTTTATGGTGGTTTCATAACTGCACTGCAGTGAGAGTTACAGTGTGTTGGTTTGCCATCAGCTGCAAATGAAGAAAACAAAAGATAAACTCGGAACACCTGACATTCCTTTGCCTGTTTTAGAAGCTTGCTACACTTGGGACTTAGCATGGCTGACAAGAGAAATGCCAGTACAGGAAATTCAAGGAGAAGGGGAAAGAAAAGGAGAATGAGGAGAGGATTATTTCCCCTCCTCTACATTTCAGAAGAGGAAACAATGTGCAGGAAACCAAGAGGAAATGGAGGACTGAACTTTGCCACTGGGCACTGGAGTTCAGTGTGCAGGGAAGGAGGACAGGAAAAGCAAGAAGCAAAAGGATGCAATTCTATCTATTTTAAAAATTCCTCTGCGATTACAGAGTTCTGCAATGAAATACTCCACCAGATTTTTTCAGAACTGAGGTAAGGGCCTCCCCATATTTCAAAAAAATGTCCAGTAACACTGTCTTAGAGTAAGTGATCAGCAAAAACCCAACTGAAAAAACCCATACAAAGAAACGTCTATCAAAGTGCTCTAAGGGATCACATTATGGAAACTGGAGAAAACGGTGTCATTTTACAGTATAGTGCCTTAAATCTTTTGATGCTTACTTGATTCTGTTTCAGTGTGGACACCAGTTTCTGTAAAGTGATATTTTCTTCCTCAAGCTCCGTGTAGTCCTGCAGGAGTCTCGCCTCTCGAAACTTGTACTCTCGAATTTCATCTTTCATTCGTATCCTCTGTAGTTCCACCATTTCATTATTCTGATGAGAGAAAATGCAAGTACATCACCATTCATGCACAGCCACTTTAGTGATGAACACTGCCTCTAGAAAAGACCATAGAAAAGACTCATCCTTAAATCGAAATGCATATCAAAATGGCATCACCTATTCATCTGAGGCCAAGCGATAACTTCAGGTGGGTGGTGGCTATGCAGAAATGAGAACATCTGATAAAGAAGCCTGAGTAGAACAGTTTCAAGATTAGACGCTTATTGAAATGGACCTCCTGGCAAAGCTTTAGAATCTCATTAGGTTCATTGCTCTACAATACAGAGGGATTTAAATAAAATTAGCACCTGCTTTTCACCCAAGGATGCTTTCTGCATTGACACAGAAAAGCAGTGACGACTGCAATCCACTCTGCAAAGACAGCTATGGAGCAAGGTGCACTCACACATTTGTATCTGCAGGCACTTGACAGGCACACAGCTGGAAAGCGCTTGTCAAAAACCTGACAAAAGCATGGCTGTGCTGAGCAGGATTACACCCAGCACTCCCAGAACATACAAGGTCACCATTTTATTTCTCCCATTAGCCCATATTGTGCCCAGACACCTTTATGAGGGAGGGGGGTAAGGGATCAGTTTCACCAAAAATTGCTTCCATCAGATTCCAGCTCTTATTGAGTTTGACACAAGGGTTAGGTCATGCTGAAAATGCTCTGCTGGCATAACCACGATGTAAAATGCACTACAGGAAGATGGAGTTGGCACACAGCTGGAAGAGAACAGTGATTGATGCGGTCGGTTGGCAGGAGCAACCTCCCACCCTGCTTTGAAGAGAAGCCTGTATTTGTCTAATAAAAACAGGTGTTGTAAGTCATATCTTCTCCCCGCCTGCAGGGGAGTCCTGAGCATTGCCACAGCAGCTGGTGGAGAGACCTTATTGATGGGGAAGAGCCCCGTTGCTGCTGGGATGTCAGAAAGATCACACCTGGGAAGAGGTAATGAGTTCCTGTAACAGATTCCAGTGTGGAGGAAGGGCAACCACTGGCCTGATAGCTACCTGGAAAAAAAAAAGGTTAAAGGTGTAAAAAAATCATTACAACAGAAATTATAGTCAGGGAGCTCTAAATCGATCAAGCTGCACAACTCACCCTCTGGTACATGAAGGCTAAAAGTCCACATTCTGAATAACCAGAACTTTGCTTAGCATCTAGATTAAATATATAATTACAAACCGCTGGAGAAGAACTTGGCAAAGTATGAAAAAAAATGTTGATGCAAGACTTAACAAAAGTGCTTTTAAAAATGAAGCCTTTCTGTTAGAGAAAACTAAAACCCATCACCCTCCTCCTGGCAGCTAATTAAAAAGAAATAAAGAAACTACCTAATTTCTTAACTGAAGGCAACTGAAAAGATCCCCACTGGCAGAAGAGTCACAGAACACTAGATAAAAGTAACTGTAAATATTCCTGCATCCATCATTGCCTAATAAACCTCCAAGTGAACTGTAAGAGGGGCACCACAGATGATTTCCCAAAGTGAAGGCATTTTATACCCTCAGGCTGCCTTTATACATTTAGTTTCTACCAGCACATTCCACGCTGTGGCAGTACTTACTCTTCTTGCAGGGTGTGATATGTGTGCATGTCTGAGGCAGTATGTAGACAACACCAAATGCATGACTCCACCATGTCAAGTATAATTAAGCTCCTCTGCAACTCTACTGGTGTTTAGAGAATGATCAGCCCAGGGAATGAACTGGCTGACATCTCTCCAATGCTGACAGGGAGCCTTGGGAGAAGGAGCCTCCTGACAGGAGTCCAGAAGGGGTCTGCTCAGTGAGCCATTCCCAGCTGTGCTGCCTGCACCTCACTAGGGTGAGCTCCCCACCACCACCAGCCAGGACAGGTCTGCTCATGATCCAAACTGCCTCTGCCATTGACACCACTGAGTCAAAGGAAGGCCTCTCCAAAAGGCCAGGTTGGATGTGGATTTGAGCAACCTGGTCCAGTGGAAGGTGTCCCTGTCCATGGCAGGAGGTTGGAACTAGATGATATTTAGGGTCCTTTTCAACTCAAGTCACTCTATGATTCTAAAAGAGAGGAATAAAAATGGTGGCCAGAAATGGAGAACATGAACAAAGAATTTCTGCAGAATTTCCCTGATAAAGTACAAGCATGCTACTTTGAAAAAGCCTTGAAAATTAACTCTGTCAGGTCCAAGTACTCCTTTGTCTCTCCTGTTATTGCAAACAGCAACAGAAAACATGAGCTATCACCTTGCTGGAGTGCACCACCAGTTCCTTAAGAGAGCAACCACGTTTCTTTACCAGTCATAACTGCTGCTTCCTACATAATCTTGGAGGTAAAAAAAGAACCATTTACAGTTCTTTTCCTATTCTTACACACACAGAAACCATGTCTGCAGTGCAACCTCTATTTGTCATTACTTATGGCATTTCATCAAGAAAGAAACAGTAGGAAAAAGGAAGGCTCACCAGTTGGAGTATCCTATCTGCCATACCTGCCTGAGCTCTGCCTACCACAATTCCAATGGCCAGGGCCAAGGCCTTTGCTTGAAGCAATCCCACTGCTCTCCTCCACAGGGGCAAAACAAACACAGCACATTACAGAATATGATATCATCTTTTCAAAGTAATGTAAAATGTGAATTTTGTTACCTCAAACACCTTGGAGTTATTCTCCATGCTCCTGATCCCTCCTCCTATTTGTAAACATCTGCATTATGCTGCAAAGTGCTCTAGTGTTCTCACTGCTTCCCATGACAGGCAGTGATTCCAAGTTAAACAGCAAAAGCCTGGCATTATTGAATTTTACAAGTGAGTAGCCACAGGACATGCTGGAGGGCTATTCTGACTTCCTTTACCTAAGACCTCTATGTATTTTCTGGAAGTGAACTAGTCCTGAACCTACTGAAAAGAAATTCACGTTGAATTTATTATCTGTTATCAGTAAGAAGGATATATATTTTTCCATCAAATACTCTGATTAAATACATTATCTTCTCACAACTCTATTGTTATTTTGAACTATTTAAAATATGTATTTCTTCAGCAGAACATCTGCAGTCATAGAGGTGAGAGCTTGCTGTACCGATATAGCAGCAGTAAGACGCAAACTTTTTATTTGGCCTGTTCTGAGGTGACTTGAATTTCCACAAAAAGAATATGAGAGGATTTAAAAACACAAGGCAAAAGCAGTTTGTCAACACTTTTTACACTTACAGAGTGAATTCCCCTATGAACTAAGTAGTGGATCTGTAAAAACCAAATTAATCCAAGAGGTGGAGCTGATGATACACGAGCAACGTTTTAATGGCTAAAATTATTTTCAATCCCAGCCATGAGCTGAACATGGTGCAGTGGTTTTAAATGGATCAGTGCCAAAGAAGAAGGAAAAGGCCTTTCAGTGAAACTATAGAAAACAACACAGTCCTTGTCAGCACTCCATCTCATTATATGTGAGCACTAATTGTGAAAGATGTCAGTCACACAGCACGTCTAATTAACATACACATAATGGAATAGACCCAGAGAAATGAAAAACATAAGGCTCAGTTGAGATAAAGTCTGTTCAGGTCACCTATCTACTAGTACTCACGTATATTTTCAAAATTACCATATATGAAAAGTGAAAGACATCTCTAGGTTTTGCAGAAGCAAGGACCATGTCTGTATAGTACCAACCATCACTTCAATCCTGACAGGTCTCCGAGTATCACTAGAATATAAAAAGTTTGTACTTCTCAGCAAATTAAATGCAATATATATGAATATATGATTCATTTTTGATTCAGCATAGACTTTTAAAATGCTCTATTTCATATGCTGCATGAAGAGCATCGTAATAACTGTGTGTGGATACACTAATACGTTGTGTAATATCAAATAACAGCAAGCAAGAAGGTACTTTAAAATTAAAGAATGCAAATGGCTTATGATGAGAACTATGAAAAAAATTCCCTCAGGGTAATTTTCGTGTCAGAACACCCTCTCCTAGATGTCCACTTGTTATGCTCTTATGTCCTGTCAATACACTTAGTGGAAGCAAACTGGGCAAGCAAGAGAGACCCAAAGCTGGATACTCTCATCTCCAAGGTTGGCAGTGAAGTCCAATGTCTTTTGGTTTCCTGAACTGTGAACAAATAAACTGCACTTCTTGGAAAGTGGCAGTGTTTTGAAGCCTTCTTTTGAAAGTAGATACAGTTCCATTAACTACTGTAGTTCCCCCTATGTTGAAGTATTTAAAGGATTTTTTTTTTTTAATTTCTGCTTTTTGTCTACTAGTTTTTATCACAAACAAAATTGGAGAATCAGTATTTGGGCTTTTTCCATACATTCTGTTCAATCAAATTTTCATTAAGAGATTTCCAGTCTTTACTGCACCAAAAACATACTATTTTTCACACTGAAAAACAGCCTTATAATAATCAATTAATTATAAATCGCAAACTCCCCAGACTAAATTCCTTCTAATTTGTTGGAATACACAAGTCATAGCATGATGGTGTCTAACTTTTTAATTTTCATAACTTAGAATAAGAGTACAACAGTAAAATTGTGTACTTCCAATATCATGGCATTGTATTATGGCTGATGCAGTATAAAATGCCCATTTGATCTGATGACAGTTTTATTGCACTAGCAGCAAATTGAATATAATATAAAGCTTATGCTCAGCCTAATATCCATGATCTCATGTGTTTGTTGACAAGTCTCACAGTAAATTTGCATGCCGTGTTTACTTTATTCTGCAGAGGAAAATAAAAGATGTATTTTTTATGAAGTATAGTAATAGTGATATCATAGAAAATACAATTTAACAATGGTTGGGAGAGGGGAGGATGAAAGCAGCAATGTCATCAAAAACCGTCAGGAAGAAATGAAACCCCCCAACGCTACCTTTTAAGTGTTAGTGAGCCAGGCATTACTTTATTCTGGCCAGAGATATGTAGCGAGTCATTCCAGCTACATATATCTTTTCAAGACTTTTCACGTATTTGTACATTTTAGCAAACAAAGTTCATCGTTTCCAAGTTCCCTTCATTAATCAGTATTCTATCTTTTATTGACTATTGATCTCTCACCCTTAATGCTAATTTGGTCTGCCTGCTTTGGTACTTTTATCATTCCTACTCAGTCTCCAACTCTTAAACTGTAATGCCTATGTTAATCCCCTCTGTATCTTCTGGTTACTCCAACATTGAAGGACTATAAATTTAAGATCCCAGACTTCCAATCTTCAACTTCCTCATGCTTTGTTTATTGAAGTTTATCAGACCTATTCCAGAGAAACTCAGAGCTTTGGTGGTTTAAAGATCACACCCACAAGAGGCAGTGAAAAGAAACCTAGCCACCTGCTACCATTAATTTAAAAAAAATTTAAGAAAGTTACATAATTTCCAACAGCAATAAAAAAGCAAAAAAACATTTTCTTTATTTGTCAATTTATTTTTTGTCAATTTATTTGTCAATAACATTTCCTTTATATGTCAAGTCCCTAGAGTCCTCTAAACTAGCCTTAAAGTTTCCCTCCCTCATATACAGAAATACTCAGCTTGAACTGAAAGAATGACATTTTCCATGCTTCCAGATATGTTTAAAAACATAAAGGAATTTTGTGGATGACCTACTGTGACTTGGTCTGACCCTTTTGTAGAGTCTGCAACCCAGTTTTCCTGATACGTACATGTAGATGCCCAGCTAAGCAGGGCTGGAGCATCTATTACAGAACTAATTTTGCTTCCGTTACAATACACAGATACCTCTATATCCCAAAATAAATTTCAAAGATTCTTTTTCAGCACTGTTAGAAGTTGCATCCTCCTTTTTAACCTGAATTTATCTGATCTAATACGTCAAACAGTTTCATTGAGGTGTCTTTACTAGAGCTCATTATATTGTATCTGCTCTAAGCAGTTATATTGGCATACTCCTTTTAAAACACAAATACAACATAGGTCCTATTGTCCAAAACAAGAAACCACTAAATTCTGAAATCATGTAGAATTCTGACATTCCTCAGCTTTAGATATATCACTGTCTCAAAACTAGGAAAAAAGAAAAAAAGCAGATATACTATTGCACACAAGCTATTTTTGAAAATATATCTGTAGCATAACACAGATACCTTTAATCTTTCCCTTGCATGGATTTACTTACAGAATGACAGCACTGTCAAAGACAAGGATTAAAAAAAAGCCATATATTTGTTGGCTATAGCATACTGAACAGAAGCCAGATCAAGATAATGTATATTTTGAGTTCCTTCACCAGCAATGGATCTTAAACAATACATCTAATCATTTAATCATCTGAAATGTTCACTGCATCTAATTGGAATAGCTAAATCTAAAGAAGTAGGGTGAATTTCTATCAAGGGCAATTAAATGGCCCATTTATGTACTTATCACAGAGTTTGAAACCCATAATATTTAACATTGTAAATCCTGCTACATATAGATCCCTACAAAGTAGCTATTTTATTGACTTTCACATACAAGTATATATAAAAAGACAGAAAAAAGAAATATCCTGGTAGTTTAGGTATTAAATATTCATGTCAAGTATCATGGCCACATGATATTATAGTAACATCTTTATAAGCCAATATGAACCACAGATCTCTAATCATGCATATTATCTGAAAAATAATGGTTTGATTTGGCTGCATTTATAGCAATTAATGCATTCATGTTAGTGCACTAATTATATATAAATCATGTTAATGTATTAATTATAATTAGTTGTAATTAATGTTAGCACTCTAACAACACTGCTGTAATACTCTTAATTCCTTCAAGAGAAGAGAAACTTCACCAAACTAAACTTAATTAAAACAGTGTGAGAGAAAATTCAGACTTTCCAGGGTTACAGCACAGCTCAGTTTGTATGATCCTTCTGCATATCTGCAGAATGACATCATACGTGAACATATGATCACTGCAAATAGCAAAATATCAACTGGGTGGGAAAAGTTTTACCATGAGGAGGACATTGTGGATGTCATTTTGTTTAAATTTAAAAGTCTGCTACTCATCCGTCTCCTGCAGCTCTAGTGGCATTAAACATGTAAGAAGTGGGAGGATTTATTTCTAAATTCTGTACTGGATAAAAAAAAGATGATGACACATCCATGCCTTGGAGTAGGCTGATAACAATATCCTGCAAACACAGCACTCCCCACGGTCCATTCAGGCCTAGACCGGCTTTCAAATTTCTCCAGGCACCAGTGGACAAAAACCATGTTCACCCGGAGTCCAACAGCAAGCCCCACTCCTGCTTTTATAATCACAGAATCATTTAGGTTGAAAAAGATCTGAGATCTTCAAGTTCCACTGTTACTGGAGTGTGGCAGAAAGGATGACGCGCACCAAAGTGAATTGCAATCACCGCAGCTCGCCCATCTCTGGAACGCATTAACTACGTGAGCATCCAGACAGTTCCTCCTGCAATACCCACATTGTCCACCCGAGACAGCAAGGGAGAAGGGTTTTGTCGGGGAGAGGATGCACCTGAAGACCAAAGACCCAACTACCTTTCATCACCATCACACCAAGCACTGCCAAGTCCACCGCTAAACTACGTCCCTAAGGGCAACACCCACGTGGCTTTTAGTTACCTCCAGCATTTGTGACTCAACCACTTCCCTGGGCAGCCCGTTCCAAGGCTTGACAACCCTTTCCGTGAAGGAGTTTTTCATAATATCCAATCTAAACCTCCCCTGGTGCACCTGAGGTCATTTGCTCTTGTCCTGTCACTTGTTACTTGCAAGAAGTGTCTTACTCCCATCTCATTATTCCCACTGCACTGAATAGTGCCTGAGTAACAAATACTTGAGTCTGCACTCTCTGAAACGGGTTGTTCCTCACTTTACACCACCAATTACCTCGGGGCTGGCTAAGTACTGTTATAAAGATACCAAGCACAATTTGCTTTTACCAGATTTTCCCAGGGACACGAAAAAAAAAAAAAAAAGGCAATGGGGTGGATATGGAACTGAAATGGCAATTTGTATTTTTTTCCCCCCAATTACAACCTTTCCTATAACGTTGTCACTTTCTATCTGCAATTTAAGAAGCTAACAGCAGTGATTCTACATGACAATGCCTCAAGGCAAGCTTTGTGATGGGGAAGCTGCATAGGCCTTTTCAAGCTCATCAAGAGGCCAAGAGCTGGTTTTAAAACCTAACTGATCATTTAGGAGAGGCATCTGCCAGTTACTTGTATCTCTTTGAGAGGCCATCTGTCAGGTCCAAAATGCCAAATTTCCTTCCAGACCCAAAGGGGCACTGGCTAACCAACAAAAGACAAGATGTGCTAACAGGGTGGAGGTCTGTGATCAGTTCAAGCTCAGCAGTCCCACAGCTGCTGCTCCCAGGTCCTGACCCTCCCTTGGGCCAGCAGTAGATTTCACATCATCAGCCAGATCAGGGGCAGCAAGCCACCCCAAACAAGCAAGAAAGTTAGTTTTAATGGTATTTATGCTCCCTGAGACTGCTGACAGGGTGGACACACAGCCACTGGTGCTAGCAGGAGGTAGGGAATAGGAAAACATGCCATTTCTAACTTGGCTACGCTTTCTGCTCAGCAACAACTGTCTGATCTGTTCCAAGTTCCAAAGGATGAAACCTATTAACATCAATGTAAATTATAAAATTAATATAGCCTCCAACAGGACGAAGATTTCACTGTATGCACTGAACTGTTGAGGAGCCAGGAGCAATAAAGGGAATTCCTGAGGGTGGAAAGGAGGAAAGAGAAAAGACACCAAAGCACACAAGTAAGAGGGGTCAAAACAAGGACTGAGGCTTAGGGCCTACAATACCTACCTGCACTGAGCATAAGCATGACCGCAAAATGTAGCCACTGGCAAAACAGGGACCTGCCCTAAACTGACAAGGTAAGTTATAAGCTCAAGAGAGGAACTTCTAACCACTTGCAAAATAGGGACCTGCCTTGCCAACAGGGTAAGATATGAGCTCAAGAGAAGAGCTTCGGCAGGTAACAAATCGTAATCATAGAAGAATGGCCATGTACTGGCTTTAAAAGATATGTGTGATTATAATAACTACATAATAGTAAATATAGGAATAGGTAACCAAATGTATAGTTAGATAAGACACCACAAACTGTACTCTGCACTGACTCTAAGAAAGCACTTCTGAGATAAAATTTTGTAAGCTGTTTGTTCAAGGGTATAAAAACCCTATGAAAATTGTCACTTGTTGGACACGTACATTGAGATGCCAACCCCTATGTGATCCTGGCACCAAAAAAAAGGTGTGCTTTTACTATATAGTGTGTACTGCGTAGTTGATTCCTTTGAATCAAGGTGAGTTTTACTATTTATTGTCTCATTATGCTTGGTTGGTATGGAACAAATACGTCCCTCTCTATTGACTGCTTGCTTTCACATTGCTTTCTTCTAACTTTTGATGTCAGGATGGTTTCAGTGCTCCCTGTGGTGACTCGTCTCAAAACATGCTGGGCAGTGACTCCATTCTCCCGTATTTCAGGCACAGAGCTATACTCCTCATGAGCTTTCCATTCCCCATGGCAACTGTCTCCCATCCTTCGGACTTGGAACTATTTTAATTACAACTCACTGCTAGCTCAATCCTACCATTCTTATATTCCTTATACAAGTAATCAAGCCGTGCTGCCGAAGGTTGCACGTGCCAGGCCAAGGCTCACAGCTCAGCATGCCCATCCTGCACTGCATTACAACACTGCTCAAGCCCTGCTTTTTTCAATTTGCACACCAAGCCAATCTTTGGTCTTGTAGACATTGCAATGTCGATGTCTGTGAGCAAGTGCCTCTGCTTTCCCCTGCTGTGTGAGAGCTGTTCTGCAGCACTGTGTGACAGCTCAAGAAGCTGAGAGTGTGTGACACACAGGGCTGGGCAGCCGTACGAATAAATCTGGTCCCTGAGACAGTGCAGCTAAATTAGGTGGGGGCTGAGCTCAAATTAATCAGATATGTAATTAATCCTGATCCTCAGCTCACCAAAGACCATAAAAAATGGATCTCAAAGGGGATCCTGGGCAGCATCTAGTCCATTTGCCTTTCCCAGGATAGGAGCAACTACATCTCTGTCACCCCTGGTATCTGTCTCATCTCGTCTTGAACACTTCCAATGACAGATAACATCACCTTTCCCAGAAACTTGTTTCCTGGCCGTACTTTCCCTTTTGTCAGAGATCTGTTTTGAATGGCTAATCTGAACCAGAGCCTTTCACAGTGCAAGACGAAAACAGTAATTTTTCTCCTATCCACAGAATTGCACATAAATGCATCTGTTTTTCTCTGTAGGAGGTTTCCATTTGTTCACCGTATCCATCCTCAGCCACCTCTCTCCCCTCTTCAACCAGAAGGGCACATAAGAAACAAGGATTCCAGAAAGCTCCCAGCACAGAGCAAACTCTTTGGATGCACCCTTGCATCACGTATAAGGAGATGGGCAATTAAGGACAACAAAAACTAGATGTCGGGGGCGGGGTGGGGGGAGAGGGAAAGAATAGGAGACCCCAATTAACACTATATTCCTTCGCAATTCCTCACAGTGGACTGGGTGAGGAGAAATACATTGAAAGAAATGAAGACGAAACCTTTAATACGTTCTAGAAAGTATAGTGTGAATAAGTGGCCAGAGGATACAAAGAAACTATTCACAGGTACAAATCTGTTTCAAGTATTCATCTGCTGGCACATTCTATATTGTGCTGCCGAGGAGCTGCAAGAGCTCAGCATCAAAGGAGCTCCATAAGCCCATGCTCATAGCAGAGCTTCCCTCGACAAAATTATTCTTGCAGATTGTCAGCTGCAAAGGTGTTTTAAAAGCTCTTTGTGAATCTGCACCCACTACCCTCCCAATGATAACAGGCTCTTTCAAGTTCCCCTTGAAAAATATCAATACAGTACAAAGGGTTGCTATGAAAGGAGAACAACAAAGTTAAACTTCAGTAATTCCTTCTTCTCCAGAAGGGCAGAGGCATGGCATCTTTAAACAAACACATCTGTGCAACAAAATTTAAATATAATTATATGGCAAATTTTGTCATTACTAAGGGTGAGTATTTCCTCAAAGTCAGGAGCAATTGCAGTAATTAAAATCCATGTTACATTACCCATCTGCTGCAAAAAGCATTCTGCAGTTTATTTGACCTTGTGTGCAGAGCACACACACACACACACCTCCCCACACACCCTTTTTCTTCTGTGGCATGAACAGAAGCATCAGTTCAGAGACAGCAGTTGATTAATATTAAAAATATGAAAATCTCTTGATGACTAATGACTTTTTTCCTCAAAGACTTATGATTTTTATTTTAGAGCATATATTTGAGTGACTTAGGTGGCAAATACAGTCAAAGATAAGTACATCATCTGTCTATAAACTACATCCTTTAGGACCCAATTTTACACATAATTTTTACTCTTTACAGCACACGTGGTGATTTATGAATACAAATGCCTACATAGAAGATTTGATGAAGTAAATTGCACTGAAGGTTACTTGAATTTATTGATATGGATAGTGAAAATACCTGTAACTCAGGAAATGTGTCTAACACTGTAGTACTCTTGACTGTTCAGTACAAATTAGTTTGAAATCTGATTTAGCTTTTATAATATGCCTTTTTTTATTTTTAATACAGACTGAAAATCTCACTTCTTTACTTTATATATATATTACAGTCAACAATAGTAATTTTTACATTGATGATTTTCTATCTTCTCCTTAAAAGGCTGAGCAAACAATATTCTTGCTGCTTAGCATGCAGAACAAAAATACAGATGTATGCCATAAGAAGACAGTACAAGGGCTGACTATTAATACCATAACTCTTACAAAGATAATTGAAACACGTTGCCTGTGGCTGCACAGCCTTAGAATTAAATTATTCCTTTAGGAATTGAATAAACACTGAATACTATATAACTGCCTGCAATGCATCAAAATGGAAAAAAAAAAAAGCCATAAAATTCTGTATTTACTCTGAGAGTAAAATACCAGGCAAGTTATTGGATTATTCAGCTATGGGGAACACCCACAGAAGAGAACTTCAACCAGCCCTTCAGTAACCTAAAGATAATATTCGCTAAAGCACTGATAACTTTCTATAAACACCTTGTGGCATGAGGAGGACAGTATCTCATGGCAAATATCGAGTGATCTTGATGATTGTTATAGCACATGTGAGCAAAGGGACTGGGAAGCTCTTGGAGCTGGGCTGCTGCAAAGTCCCAAGTTCAGCAACAAAAGGAAGCAGTTTTCTTGTCCTTGCTCAAGTTGTGCTCAATGACCTTGGTAAATGAAAAACTGCTCTCTTTCCAGATTTACTGAAATCTAGAAAAATGTGTGCATGTGAGAAGCAGAGGGGAAGACACTGACTTACAAAGACGTGTTCACCTAAGTCTTATCCATCTCAGTATCAGTGTTTCCAAATTCTGAACTGAGCCTTTGCTCAAGCCATCAAGCCTGCCAGTGGCAGCCAGCCAACATGGGGGGCCAGACTGGCCCCACTGCCGGGCCCTGGCACTCGTGGTTGCCTGGGGTTGATGGGGACAGCACAACAGCTTCCCCATCCAGCCCTCAGCAGCAATGTCCCCGAGGTGCAAGGGCACCCAGGTATGACACCGGAGTGCTGGACTGTAAATCTCCAGATACTGCTAAGAAACTTGCATGGCAGTGAAGGATTGCAGTCCAAAGTCTTAATTGCTCCCTCTGCTTTCTATCATCCCAGCAGACCACTGCTGATTGATAGTTCATGCTTCCTTTGTTTTCTTCTAACTGATTTTTAATATAACAAAACATTAGAGGATGGCTGCAAGTTCATTACAGCATTCTTAAATCTCCTCAGAGTTTAAGTACTCAACTAAGACCTTGATGTAACACCATTACTAATGAAATTCAACATGAGTTTCAGCAAATAATGATTTAAATACAAGTCTTACAGTTCTTATTTTGTTGTATGCCCAATGGCTTGATACAGCACAACTGAATTCAGTTATACACTGCAAAAAAGTGCAGCAGAATAATCAATCTAGTAAAACGACAGCCATCCTCGGGGAGAAAAAACAACATCACACTTGAACTAGGTCAGAATTCAGGCAAGCAACTGGAATAAGATGAGATTTATGAACTCCCCTTTGTTAACTGATCAATATATTCTATGTCACACTTACACAGTTGTGGACTATTCTCAGGTTTTTCATCACTGAAATGCTGCTACCAGTGTCTACAGGGAAGACAACCCCAGCTGCTAACAATTCCTTGGGCTCTTAATTATTATACTAAGGCTGAGTTTACCCAGCATCTCAACCAGAGAATTGACTTGGCATCTTCCTGATCTTGTGTGCCCACATGCAAATATATATAACAGGTCATGGGATACACAGCACACCTACACACTTGTACCAATGCTCTCTGTGCAGTGTAATGTAGGACACTGCTTAATAGAAGGGCAGAGTGGGAAAAATTCACCCAAACAAAGCTTCTGATCTAATCACAACTTTTGGCAGTAATTACCGTTGTTTAATAGTCTCTATCTTTGACCACATCAAAATTTCCATAGCATAGGTAATTTTTGTTCAGCCTGTACAGTGTGCAAATGCCTCTTGTGAAACCCAAAAACAATGAGAAGAAAAAAATTAACCCTGCAGCCATATCTGCTGTTCCTTGCCCTCATCCTCCCTTGATTGATGGAGGCTCCTTAAGACCAAGTGGCCAAACTGCTCTAGTATATGAAATTAAACTGCTACCCATTTTAACGTTTCAAAGTATGGTGGCCTGCAGTCCTGAGGAGTCACAGGGGATGGAATGAGGGACAGCAATCCGGGGACTGAGATAGATGGTGCAAGCCAAAGGGAGTTTATTCAAACTGGTACACAGCTTAAATAGGGTTGGGGGGCTGGGTTCTGGGACAGGGTGCACCCTGGGCAGGTTTTAGGGAAGGGTCTGGGTAGGTCCTGGCCAAACAAGGCAAGAATCCCCAAAACTGAGGGGACAGGGGCAGGGATATGCCATATAGGGGGGCTGTTACCCTGTCACCAACAGGAGGCAAGAGGCAATAGGGAGTGAGTTACAAGCCAATGTGAGTGGAAATTTCCAACAGGGTATACGTGATAACAAAGAAAAACACACAACACTACAAAATCCTCAAACAGGACAGAACTCCCAAACTGCAGGCTATCCCTAGGCATATCAACAGTCTATGTAACTGCAAAAGTACAGCATCCATAGCTCAGTCACAGGTCTGCGTTGCTAAGGGAGCTTCTCCATTGTTGGTAGTCATCCCCTCCAACAATGACCATTACTCTGCAGCAGTTTTGTATCTGCTGCACAAGTAGCATAGTTGCAGCAAGCACAGGAAGGAAAGCTGAGTTCCTTTCGGAAAAGAAAATCCCCATTACAAATCAGAGACGTTAATTTTGTAGGAGGTATTAAGTCAAAATCCCTGGGTTTCCATCAAGTATGGATTTCTGTCTATGTGGCATTCAAAGCCTCAAGTTTAAGCTAAAAATCCATTTCTGGCCTTGGTCCTCAGAAAGCAGGAACCGTCTCTTTCCCTGTGGACCTTCCCAGCTATCACCACTACATAGGAAGCTTTTGGAGACAGCTCTCACATAACAACAAAAGGATAAATCTTCATCCTTTGAATGCTAAGCAATTTTCCCCCACACTCAAGTGCCTCAGAGGTGATGTGAGTTGAGTTTCAGGAGCACCTAGACAGAATGCAGATGTACTCTTGTTTAATAGCCTAGCACACTATGGTATCACAACCGCTTCTACCAGGCCCTTTTTCTGTAAATAAATGTAGTATAAAGCCTAAATATTTTCCTCAGTCAATCCCATAAAGGGGCTAGAGCTGCTGTAGCACTGTTCTGACAGACTGCTGTTTGACCCTGACCAAGCTGGTGTTTTATTTAGAAGCTGCTTTTATTCAGTAAACTACATATTTGAGAGCAGGTCTGTTAGGAAACGTCCTAACAGAGAAGACAGATTTCAAGCAAAATTGAACAGCCCTGTTCCAAACAGACTTTCATTTTCTTTTATCTCATTCTCTTGGGCAAGTGTTTGGGTGACCCACAGAAATTCCAGTAAATATTTTTCAACCATTTTCCTCAGATCTGAACATTGTACTGAAAGCTTTTCCTGCCCTGAATTGTTCTAAACTCAGCAATAAAAACATCCCACCCTACCTAATACCACCACCAATTTTTTCTCTCCTCTATCATCTCTCATCCTTTTTCTTCCCACTAAAGACTGCCAAAATGTTTCGTTCTTCTGTCCCTCCAACCTTTCCTTCGTATTCACCACTTTTTCAACAGAGGCACAGGTGAGCTGAACTTGCATCAAATACTAATTTCTCCCCAGTATCTGCCATTTGGGTTAAACGGGCGTTAATGAAAAACATGCAAATAATGTAAAATAGCTAAATTCAAAGTTGCAAGAAAATAAAAAGGATTGCTAATCTTGCTCCTTTGCCAAACCTCATCGATAAAATGTATTAGTACCCCAGTCTTCACAAAAGTTTTAGTTTCAAGTCATTAATTTCTTTCTTTTTTGCAAATAAATAATCACACCTCAATAACAAAAATCAAGAACAGAGACCAAAAGCAGCAATCTATGTCACTGTGATCTCTGTCTTGTGTACAGTCTCTACTCTTTATGAATCTTAGGATATCCTCTGGCAATCAAAATCCTTTTTTTTTTTTTTTTTAAACTAAAATTTTCTCCCAAGTTACCTCTTAAGACTTTATTCTCATATTCATGGGAAAAACCTAATTAAGAAAAAACAGAATAAAACCAACTCATCATTTTGAAAAGAAATCCCAACAATGAATAAAAGAGTTGTCACATTCTTGGCTGTCAACTTAGCAGAAGGAGAGGTTGGGGAATCCCTATGGACACAAATTTTTGTCTCCACAGTGCAGACCTGCCAAGGTGAGAATGCACATTTTAGCATACACCAGCTAGTGTGTGGTAATTAGCCTACATTAAAAGCATACAACAGAAATCATCAGTCATAATATCCTATCACATATATATCCTGTCATATATATCATAGTATGGCTTTGCATTCTTTTTATGTGTGACAAGGCCCTGAATGCTTGCTTGAAATGAAGGGTATTAATCAAGGTTAGTCAGAGCTTGACTAATCACACCCAAATCCTATTTTGTCTCCTACTACTGAACTACCTTCACACATTTTGCTTAGGTGTAACAGCCTGTGATAAGAGATACCCCATGCCATAAGCTCTAGGATCAGTCCCTTTCTCTTCTACAGAAATCCCAAGTCTGATCCCAATCCAGGATATTCAGGGGAAGAATACAGACAGGAAACTTCAAAACACTGTCAAGCTTAGTGAGCTTTGAACAGGATCCCATGTTTCTGACAAGGGCAAGACTCAAAGGGATGGGCAAAGCAGCAGCAGATCACAAAGCCCACACTAGCCTGTGGCACAGCTATTTTCTTGCACTGGCCTTGAGGTCAAGCATCGTCTCTCTGCCAGGCTCTGCACAAAGTCCAAAGGCATCCCTTCTCCCAGCCCTGGGAAATGGGTCAGAGATGGGGCTCCTTCTGACAGTACCATGTATTTCATCACACCAACACCGGTGCTGATTGTGCATTGCACTGATATGGACAGTCAAGGTTCATCATGAAGCTCCTACAGGTCTCTAAAAACACTGAAATCCCACAGTACTTGTTTCAGACAGGAACTCTTCTTTGTTTTCAAAGGTGAAAGGGGACTGTTTTATATGGGCTTTCACAGGAGAACAAAAGCCAATGATGCAATTTTTCCTGCTTAGAATCTCAATTAGAAACTTGGATTTAGCATTGGTACATAGCTTTGAGAGTAACTGGAAAATAGAAGAAAAGGAGTTGATACAGAAGGGATTTCTTAAGGCAAAAGAAAAAACTTTAAAGAGAAAGACAGTTGTAATACTCTGTAATTGAATAACAAAACAAAAGGATTGTAGGTTGTTTAAATATTCCATCAGGGAAAATACAGTGTTGCTAGTAATTTCTGTGTTTAAGCACACAAAAAGTACATGAGAGAGTCTAAGTCTTCTTTCACAAGATATGAAGAAGAACCAAATAAATGCATATGACCTCTGTTAAAAGCTCTTCAATATCAAGAGCACTGGAAAAAAGATTCTAATACTGGAACCTTGGGTAGGGTAACCAGTACTCTTGAGTCAGTGTTGTGGATGCAAGAATCCCAGGAATTTCTGAGCTTTAGGATGCAACACAAACTTCTTCCGTCATTTCACATAGATCACCAAGTGTCAAGGGAATCAACAAACTCGAGAGGGCAGCTAGTTACTTAAAATGGGGATCTCAGCCTCAGTGCCTCAACATCCCTGTTAGGGGGAAAAAACTCACCTCATTATAAAAAATTTGTACAAATTATACACCTTAAGAACTGAAAACACATTTAAAACTCAGTGCAAATTTTTGATTAGCAGTCAAAACAATGCATGCAATGTAGGGGGCAGGAAATTTGCAAAACATGTCACAAGTTTAAAAAAAAAAAGTCTTATTGCAAACAGAATTTATTTCCATAATATTTTATCCCTCATATGAATAAGATAAATGTGCGCTGTAAGAACAGACTGGTTAAATTATCTCACCAAGTCAGCAGGGAGCTGAACAGATGGCAGCACCAGGAATCGCTAGTCCTCACTTATCCAGATGATCCTTATAATTTCCATAATATTAGAAAATTACTAACCTGTGAAATACAGTGTTGTGAGGGGAGGGCAGAAAATTTCACTTTTTTTATTTTCCCCTCCCAGAATCAAAGATAATGGACAGACTAGCATTGTGTTAGTAGCTCTAAAAGGAAATCACATACAGAGATACCCCATTTCTGCTAATTTGCGGGCTTTCTGTTTTGAAAGACCACTATTCAGAATGAACCTGAACTGCGTGCAGCCTGCTGGTAGCTACCTTGGGTTTTATTTCTTTGTAGGCAGGGTTTGCTTTTGGAGATTATCTTGAACAGCACATACACCTTTATCTTGCCAACAAAGATAACGAGTTTAGAGCATGATTAGTATGCCCAGCCAAAACCACATGTGACAGCATTTACAGGGAGCCAATGCCTTAGCCACAGAAGGCAAACCATGCCTGGTTTGGGGCACTTTTTGAATTTATACAACTGCATGAAACACACAGGGGAAAAAAATACCTTGGTTAGAGAAACAAAGCTTCCTTCTTCCTGCCTATTTATCCCATCCTGCCATATGTTCCAATGGAGAAAGGTCTTAATTACAGCAGTTACTGGAATACTTCCCTGCCTACAGAGCACAGCGAAGCCTTTTCAGAAAAACAACTGGTTTTATCACTATTATCATTAACAGCTAAAACCTCATTTGTGAGCTCTAAGTGCAGTGTTGCACACAGAGGACAATTAGTTCATGAGAGAGAGGTGTTGAGGGTTTGTCTCGATGTTTTTTCCTTCTACTTAGCATGCCAGTAGTTAAAAAGCAACATGCAACAATTTTTAGTAACAATTTTCAAACAATGAGGTAAATATATTTTAGATCTAGTCCAGCTGAAGTCAACAGTGGTACCCTTGGCCAAGATCGATAAATGTACTATGCAGACAAACTGGTCTTTGATGCTTCTTGATATCTGGATGCAACCAGTTCTGGGGAGGGGGAAAAAATGAAAAACAAAAGGGGGGTGGGCAGCCAGGGGAGGAGGGAAGGCATGGCACTTAAGGTCTCAAACTTGTCCCTCACATAAACATTTGAAAAGAACAAGTCAAATAAGGCCACAGACTGGAACAGAGCTTCTCAAGTCTTATCTGGCACCAAGTAAAATGCTTCCTGTAGCCAACTCTCTGTACCTTACAGAAAAAAAGCCTTCCGGGGTAACTCTTCCAG
>VXBX01001503.1:1449172-1463944 GCA_013400415.1 Scytalopus superciliaris | reverse complement strand
TTTTTTTTTTTTTTTTCCCACAGTAACTATGAGGCTTAATGTCCTTGGATCAGGGCACAAAACTGAGGGATGGTGATTTTTCTATAATAGCACAGTGCTGGAGGGTATAACCACTGCATTCCCTGAATAAAGAATTTCTTAACTTAGTTGAAGATGCAATACATCCCCAAGTTTGTCCTCAGGCTATTTTTACACTGAGCATAGTTGAAATGCATCTGTCTGGCCTGAGTAAGGCATAATTATTAAAAGTATAAGGCTACAAAATATACTGAAAGTCAATAATGCATGGTTAAAGAACAGAATACAGGCCTCCCGGGAGGAGATGCACAGAAAGGATGTTTTAGTCCACAAGAGAAGACATATCTGTAGTTCTCCCTTTACTCAGAAACAACAGCAAGTGGGATCTGCAAAAGCAATTTCCTGGCCAGAAAAAAAAAAAAAAATGTGGGGGTATTAGCTTTGAATGCTTTATTCCTTATTAGCTCCTGTTAAAACACAAAACAACCAGTCCTACTTACCTTACACAGCAGTGATCTTGGTCAACCTACAGAAGCCTACCAAGTCATCAATCCAGAGACAATGCCCAGATTAATCCTCTTGATGTTTGTTATCTTAATCAGGAAAAATGCTCTATTAATGCTTTGGTTGTTCTTTCATATCCACATCCCCTCAGAACTTGACTGCTGTCCTGCTTAGCCACTCCCAGAAAAGCCACTCTGGAGCCACAGGAAATTCATCTGTCTCCTTTGGGAGAAAAATCCTCTTCAAATAAGCCCCAAGTACTATCACTAGCTGCCAGCCAGCTACCAGACAGCATGGGAAACCCCTGCTAGGACCACATTTCTTGCAGTCAGTGCCCTCTGAAAGCCCAGCCATGCACAAGGGAGCTCAGCACACCCAGACACATTTCCATCACCACAGATAAACCTCCCAGTACAACTAAATCTCAAATCTGGCTGGATATAAGAGAAGGGGTGAGATGTGACTTGGACTCTGTGATAATATGTGATGAATAATTTCTTTTAAGGGAAGTCTGAGGTCTCTTCTTTGAAACGCTAAGTACATAAATACGGAAAAATGTTCACCTCAGGAGAACTATCTCTACTATTAAAAGAATATGTTTATTCTTCATCTATCTGCATAGCATAAGTTCTTTAAATAAATGACAGTTTTAGTTTTCAGCAAATCTTTTCACTCAAGGTATGTGAGAATTCCACATACTGGTGCTGCAATGGCCTTGGCTGCTCAGCTGGCCAAGCGTGTGAACAGGGTACCACCACATGGGAGGAAAGGTGAGGGTGAGAAAGAGGGAGAGTCACTTCATATTACAGGTGCACTTTGCTGAAGGGTCAAGTTAGTGCTTCAGTGCTTCTTGTTATTTTCTAAAAGAAAAGGAGTGAAAAATCCAGGGAAAAACTAAATAAATTTCAAGAAAAACCCCACAAAAACAAAAAACCCAAACAAACAAACACAAACCAAACAACTTCTGAAGAACATGAAAGTGCTTCCCAAGACAAAAAAAATCAAAATGTCTATTTCATATACAATCTTTTTCAGACCAAATTATTTCTCCCCACCCTTGGTTGAATAATAGGCTATCAAGGTTGTGCAATAAAATCCTACACTATAAAGGGAAAATTACAGCAAGAAAAAAAACCCCCTGAATCTAGCTGGAGAACAGCCTAGCTGAAAACATCGGTCCTGTCTCTGTATTCATGAGAGACAGCAGTAATAAATCATGTTTAGAAGTTAACCCTCATCATGCTGAAATAATGAAGGTTTCTAATGGATTACAGACAGGAGATGGAAAGCAAAAAGGCAGAAGAGGAGAGGACAAAGGGCTCTGCACCCCAACAGCCCCTGAGTTATGTGCTTCAGTGGAGGAAGTGACACGTGTTTATTCTACTTTACTGTTGTTTTCACAACCCATTTTACCGCACCATTGAATGACACCTTTTATAGGGCCTGAACGGTTTTTCAGCTGCAGCACTAGATATAAAAATAACTTGACCCTCCAGACCTCAGGTGGGAATGACATTTAGAGCTCCTCCACTATTACAAGGCACAACTAAGAGACAGAGTTTCCTTATAAGATGCAGCATTTTAAAAATACTGTTAAACAAAAATGCTTAAATACATGTAACAAAAACTGATTGTAGTTTTAGATTTCAGTAATAAGACAAGCATTGCAAGATGGTGCAGTACATACCAGAATTTTGCTGCAGTGTTGAACAGAAAAAGTCATGGCTGAATTTTCTTAAGCACAGGCATGTAATAAAGAAGAAACCAGCCTATTTTGGTTTTAATGTCTTGGGCTTGCTTACAACCCCTGAGGAACAGGTCAGTGCAATATGATATGAAAAACAGAATTATAATCCTGTCTTCGCATTTGCCTCTTGATGGAAAGAAAGATTATCTCTCCAGTTCCCTCTGAGTTACTGTCATGATTTTTAATGAAATTACAACAGGGATGAAAATTATCTCCAACATATCTGCAACCTTTGGAAGCAAGGCACTTCCCGGTGTTGTCAAAACCTAACATATTTTGCTAACTACCCTGCCTTTAAATAGATAATTATGACTCTTTCTGCCTTAAGGCACAGAGTTACAGAGGCTGTAGCACTGGTTATTCTGACTATACAAAACATCACTATCTCTAATGTCTCTGAGTGCAGCTAAGAACAAAAATGTAGACTGTGGTAGGGGAACTTCACAGTTTCAGTTTGTAACATGTATTTATTTGGTCTGAAAAGGAAATACGATTCCCCAAAGTAAATGGTAAAAGAACTATTAATTTACATAAACGCTGCTGAAGCTGAGCTGGTAGTTGATTTGCCTTGCATTTCTGAGTGCTGCAGTGAGAAGCTACATATTAGTATTCATTGAATTCCTGCAAACTGGTCCTTAGCTCACCCAGGCAATCCACAGCCTGAACTCAGCAGGAGGCAGGTGGTGCAGCTGCCCTGTTAGGGATGGCCATAAAAAGCCCCAGTTTATTGCTATTGGTAACATGCTACAAGGAGCATGTTTTCTTAAACAGGAACACCAGCAAGGTTGTATGTTTCTCACTTTAAGTTTACGGACCCACCTAATTTCCTTTTTCATTCCCAATGCTCTAAAACTTCATCTCAAACTTCAGAACACGCACTGCCATTACTTCTTTCCCCTGAAGATGTTAGTATAATTTCAAGTGGACTCACAATATAGAAGTATTTTTAAATTCTATTAACAATTTAAGGTTCAATTTCACTTGCAGGCCATAAAGTGACTTGTTTTGAAAGACTTATGGCAGCTGTGACTGGCATAAAACTGCATCTCACAACAAATTTGGTGAAAAGAAACTGTATTGTCAGGTTAGGAGGAAGACCAAGTCATAACTTCTAGAGGGTAAGAAAAGTAATGGTAATGGAAAACTCATAATTGGCTTTTTAAAAGATTCACAATGGATAAAAATGTAAAAATAATGCAAAAAAAAAACCAACCAAACCCGTGAAAGGTGTCAAGGGACTGACTTCAAATCACCACTGACATTTACAGAGCATTGGTAAACAAAATTGCATGAAAAACAGCTGTATGTCTTAACCTACAAAACAAAAATATTATGATGATGACTCAAAGATCTTCAATACTATTAATATCAAAAACATATTAATTACATAAATCTATAGCTACATCCTATCTGCTTAACAACTTACTGTGCAGTAAAATGCTTGAGAATTGCTGCCAAAATAAGGTGAGCTCCAGCTCTATATATCTATGAACATTTCTGAATGTATCATCAGTAATCCTATCCATAGCCTTCCTTGGATTCCTTTTATGCTTTTGCTTCCAAACATGCTTAGATGTCTTTGACTATGAACTTCTTTCCCAACATTTTACAAAGGGATCTGCAGCTTCAGTCCTTCTTCTGCATTGTATTTGTTTGTCTTAGACAACAAAACAAGGCCATCTTTTTCCTCTCAGATTTTTGAAGCAAAACAAGGCAGAATAAGTTTAGCAAACCTTGTTGCTGACTCTATATAGGTTAAAATACTCAATTTTTCCCTTTTATTTGACAACAGACCCCTGTCCATACTGAAAGGGGGACATATAGTCCCAATTCTAACTTAAGAAAGCTAATAATTCCGTTGTTTGCCATTATTGCCTAAACCTTGCAACTTTGTAGCTCTTAAACACTGTTTGAAGACAAATTAGGGAGATCAGCAAAGCACGTAGCTGTGGTTTGAATTAGATTCAGTGACCTATATACCCTAGAGAACTAAATCAATGGAAGATTGTTTAGGTAGAGAGAACTAAATCAATCAAGGAACGTTTAGGTAAAAGAAGTTTAGGTTATCTTTAAAGATTGATGTTGAGGTCTTGTAACAGTAAGATATGAAACTATTAAGTCAGCACTTGTGAACTGAGTCTGTGCAAGAAACTGCCAAGGTGGAGGTTCACCCAGAAAAAGACTTACCTGTTGTCTAATGAGCTGGAGAGGGGCTTGGGATGTTAAAGTGTATAAAACCCCCTGAAACCTTTGTTTGGATGGATGTGCCTATGGACGACTATCCTCTGCATAGCCCCAACATCGAGTAAAAAGGAATGGTGGCTTAACAAGGCTATGCTGTTGAATTTGATTTCTTTGTATCCATACCTCCTCTTTAGACTTGGTTACTTTTTCTTCCCTGCTTCTCTTACCTGCCTGAAGCTCTCTTGTGTGACGACTCTGAGAGAGGTAGACAGCCACTGCACATGACTTGAGAGAAACACTTTCCTTTTCCAACACTGACCAGAGTTTTGCCCTTGCCATTTTAATCACATCTAGCTACTAAGCAAAGAACCAGAACCTGGAATCTTCTGGCTGCTGTTGTGTTGCCATTTTTCTTAGGAAAATGAAACATGGGAGAACATGAGCAACAGATGTGAAATACCATGTACCATTAGCAAAAAATCACAGTATTGCATTCATGAACAGTGTTGTCTCTGCATCTCAGTTTCGTGACTAGGAATGCAGGACTGATGGGAAATGGCCCATTTTTAACCCACCTCACTCAGAAGCTGACACTGTAATGCCACGGCCATTCCTCACCTACAGCTCACAGCCAGTATCAGAGGAGACATCCTGATTGGTTCACTGAAGTGAAAAATCACAGACCTACAATGATGCCTTCAAGGCACATTTAACTGAAAGAGCAAACACACTGTGCTTCAGGAGAGGAAAGGCTATACAGGCAGAATGAGTAAGCACTGAAGACAAAAATTGCATTCATATCTAGTCCTACCTATTTGGTGGGTTTTTTTAAACAGTAACATCATAGAAGCAGAAAAGCTCTGATTACGAATGAGCATCTGCACGTACACATCTGAAACATTTGCCAGCAAAAGTGCATTTCTCTCAATCCTGAAGCTTAAAAGTGGATTTGACCATCACAATGAAAGGGTGATAACACTGTCTGACCTCTGCCTGACTTGCTGCCCACCTCCTGGATGCTGACTGGCACTGACTGTTGAGAATAACTAAAAATAACCAGCTTGTCTCACATACTGTAATAAGGGCAAAGGGAGAAAAAGAGGTGGCATATTTGAGGTTCTTGCTGTTCACCCTTCTGTCACCTTCCTCTTATACTTTTCCCCTTGAGAACAGAGTTTGTTGCAGAAAGCACAATTAGCGCAGACAGTGGGAGCCAAGAACTTATTAATGATTTCATACCAATGACAATTTGGTAATGAGTCTGAGGCTTTGAGGCAGAAGGAAGAAACTAGAGAACCTACTCCACTGAGGACCATATTTAAGGAGAGCATCATGTTGCCACACAGAACAGACTTCAGCTTTCTAAGATGTAGGCTGAATGAATCCAAATGAGGAAATGCCAACAATATAGAGCACAAAAATATCAACCCCAAAGAGGCTTACATTTCTCTTAATTTTCAGGTTTCATAGGTTATTTGTTCAGTGGGTTTTTTTGCCAAAAATATTTTTAGTAGTTGCTAACTATCCAACAGCATGTATTAGATGTGTTACACTTCATCTCACTGTGATTGCACCTCACAAATCCACTTCTGGTCATAGGCAATACTCTATGTTCTTGTATCCAAGACAAATCCCTAGGAAAAGGTAAGTCACATTTCCCAAAATTACCTAGTAAATCCCAGGAGAAACACTTACAAATAAATCAGTATTGATTAAAAGAGAAGAAAAAAATACACTGAAGATGAATGTGGTTTTTGAACAAATAAGAGCAGATGTGGAAGGTCAAGTACCTTGGATGGTAATTATTGTGCACGTATGATTAGCATGCATGAATTTCTCTCAAGGTCCAAGAACTAATCACATCTCCAGAAGAGACGATGAGATTTTTCAAGTTTGTTTGGTGGATCTCACCTCTGTCTATGACTAGTCAGTGCCATCAGTTCTGCACTGCATAATCAGGAGCAAAATTTTAGGAGGAAGCAGGTTCAGAAAACAGGCAGCAATGCATTTCTATGAAGGTAAAATCAGGCAGAGATACAATGCACATGGGGACACCCAGGAGAAGACAAATACAGCTGCTTATATACTGATGACTGGGGATACATCCAGATTACTGTTCTGTAACCCCAAAGAGTACTGAAGGCATAGAATATTCAACAATTCAGAGGCACATTCTAATACAGAATGACTAGGAAGAACAACATTAGTCTCTCAGAGAAGCTTTGACTATTTTTTTTCAATTGGAAGCTACTCATATAAAAAAATAAAAACAAACAAAAAGGAAATTAATTGGAATAGGGACAACAAATTTACCTTCATTCTTTATTTAACATTCTTTATCAATGGATACATGTCACAGAAATTTATGCTCTATTTGCTTATGCACTCAGGCAATGAGGACTTTCAGCAAAAATTTCTCCTTCTCTTTATGCCTTTACTTTATCTGGAAGAATGCTTAAGCTTTTGGACTCAAGCTTCAGAAAGTCTGGCACCCAAGGTCTTCTTCCTTTCCCACTTAATCTCAGGCAAATGAATGAAGTCACAAGGTACAACAACAGCTCCTGGGCTCTTGCTCCTGAGAGTCCAGATCACATTGCAAGGATTCTGTAAAAACTGGCAGCACAGCTAATCACAGCACTGCCAGAAACCATCTTACTCCATACCACTTGAATAGACAAAAGCCCAAGTTATTTTTAACCAGCAAATTAATACGGAAAAGAATGAGTCAGCACAAGCAGTTCTTAAGAGGGCTTCCTCATCAAGAAAAAAAAGCCAGGCAGCAAAGTTATGCATTTTTAAAAAATAAAGGCCTCAAAGGAAAAAAATAACATTTTGACAAGTTCAGAGAGCACCTATCCCAACATCCTAGGGGCACTCATGGCTGTGTAACACCTGAGAAACAGGGATGTTATATGAGGATGCCTTTCCTGGCATCCCCTACCAGCCCTGGGCACTGGGAATAGATCTGCAGGTATAAACAGCACTGATGGCCCCATCCTCCAGGAAATTTGCCTCATTCTTTTTTAAACCCAGGTCATACCTCTGGGTTCCAGATCTGTCCTCTCAGCACTGCTCACTCAACACTCTGCACAAGGGGGCACATAAGGGGCTTTGAAACACCACCTCGGACCAAATAAGGGGTCATTATTTCAAAGGACTTACATAAGAACAAGCACTGCCAGACCCCGATTTGATTAATTACTACCCAGAGATTACCAAGTGCAGCTGAAAGTGCACCCTCTTTCATTTGCTATTTAAGGCCCTGGAAAGGACCCTTTCTGAAATTAGGAGCTGAGAATTTGAGTATTTATAATAAGGCACTGTGTTATTTATGCAACAGTCCCTTGGTTATGCTCCATTATCCCACTTGGACTTTTTTTGACCTCCCTACTGTCCATTGTTTGGCTCTATTCACAGCAGAGCTAAATGTCTGAACCTTGCCAAAGAAAACAGTGTCATGAATGTGTCAGATAACAAGTTTCCATCTCAAGTCATTGTTTTGGGCTCCTTAACAAGAAACACAACCACTCAAAGATATGGCTTACAGGTATATTCAAGAGTAAGAACAGAAGAACAAGAAGCTGAAGGTGACCCTGAGAAAACAGTGCCACAACAAAATGGATTTATCCCACACTGCTGACTTTGCTGTTCTGTTACAGTTGGTGCTTCTGAGTATGAACTTGGAAACACAATCATTTTATGAATGATTATAACAATTTAGGATTATAAACCACATTTCAGGAAACAAAGGTGAGTCTTTACCAGCGCCACCTTTTGTTTCACCCAAGTGGTTTGTTGGCCAAATTGTGAAGCAAGAACCAGAAGAAGGTGTTTGGTGGTAATGAAGGAGAAGATGGAGTTCAATGGCAGATTTGCAATTAAATTTGTCTGTTAATAAGGACACTCAAACATTTTTCACTGGACAGGTCTTGCTGCCTATACTCAAAACTCTTTGACAGATACACAGCATCAGTCTGTTATAATACCTATTAATTTCACAGCATGAGAAGAGATTTGATAGGATTACAAGTTACAGTTTGCTTTATTTTTCTTTCTTCAAAAACAAAGTAATTTTGTTTCTTTTCAGAAGTAAAGTTCTGTGAACAGGCAAAGTAAATGCACGGACTAGAGGAAACTGTTTAAAAAGCACCAGCATCTAACTCTACAAAATAACATACTCATAAAACCACTGTAAAAACTACATGAAAATTAGTTAAAAGGTTTTGTCAACTCCCATTGATGACAACTTACACAGTTTTGCACCTTCCATCTTCCTTGTGCTCAAAACAAAACTCTACACTTCAGTGTGGCCTGCTGCTATTTTTGACCCATCGCAACCCATGGTGCCAAGAGTCACCAAACCCACCTTCACACTACCTTTGTGGGCTGTTGGGAGAAACCCTACCATAGACCTCTTTCCCAGGGATTACATCTTGGTCCACATCAGTCTGAAGAGAACAGATGCTGGAGCTATGTAGGAACAGCAAAAATGATATAAACACAGTTCAAATGGGAACGTGTGTGTAAAGATCAGGAAGATAAAACAGAACAAGGGTTAAAGGAACTGCCAGCAGTGACAGTGAAGAGCACCACTTGCAGCCTACCAGTGCCCTTCACTTATACACCTGCACTGAGGATTTTCCAGAGACTGTGTCAACAAGACAGGAATTCAGAACAAGCCTAGGGTCACTCTTCACTCTGTTAAGCCTAAAGTTCCCAGAGGTCCTGCAGCTCTGTCCAGTCTAGATGGTGCACAGACAAGTAAGTGCTTTTGCAGAAAGAGCATCAGCACCTGAACTGTTAACAGGTTTGTTAAGAGGTCCAGATAAAACACAAGTATATAATGGAGGTTGATTTGAAGTATGTCAGAAACATCTAACAAAATTTCCCATGCTACAAAACATAAAATGCTATTCTATGACATTTTGGATTAAGCTAAATCTGACAACTTTTCCTGAAAGCAGAAGGAAAAAATACATTTTTAGCAAACTTTGTGGCCTCTTAAGGCAAAAGCAGCACTCATTAGCATTGTCAGCAAAGGAGGAAGAAAATTTTATGAGGGTAGACTGGCATTAGCAGGCTAGAGAACCTTCCTTCAGGCTTTCCTAAAAACAGGAGGGAGAAAATAAAAAACGCCTCTCAGTGGGCAAAGTAACAACTTTCCATTTTAAGCCTAACTTAGTGCTGGTTCTAACCAGTTGACAGTAACTTCCAAAACAAAGGAATGTAAATATTGTCAATTATACTGTGCTAATAATGCCCTAAATTGTGATGAGAGCACTCTCCTGACAGGAAGAACAGTTCCGCTGTCTCTCTATCATGCCCAGCTTTGCTATGTTTCTCAGATAGCTCTGACCCCCACAGTCATCTCTGTGGGCTGATCTAGCATCTCATTCCTACAGCTTCTCTTCAAAATGTTTGCATGAAAGTACTTTAAGATGAACACAGCATTAACAATGGCCACATTGAATACTACACCATATCTTCTTACTCATTCTCCCTCTATAAACTGGTACAGATGTCAAACTACACTTCCATTCTTCAGTAGATTAGGTGGGTCAAGGCCATTGATGCAGACACTGGGAAGTACAGGACAACATCATGAGGGAGCAGAGATCATGTAAGGATGCTGCATGCACTGTCAGAGTCAACACTGCAGTCACATAAATCACTTCACTGTCTAGGGTAATCATCAGAGCACACTCACAGCTTCCCTATTCTATGCATGAAAAAAATTAAACAAGTACAAGGAAAAGCAAGCTAATAACATCAAAAAGAATTCACTAGCTTCGCCACTACAGCCAGGCAGCTAAAAGATGCTTCCTGCAATACATTATTCCTATCAGTGATTCCTCTCCCAAACTTAGCTTTTCTGTCTTTTTTCAACACAGGAAGTAAAAGTTGCCTCACTTGGTAACCTGGGGCTACATCCCTATAAGAACTCATCAGTCAAGCCACCAGCCATGGGAAGGCCAGGCTGAAGATGACGCTCTCCCTGGAGGATGGAGACAGCCTTTGCTGAGGGCTGCCACCTCACAGAGGAGAGACTGGGGTTCTGGTCTCTGCCCCAATTAATATTTAAGTATTTCTTATCAAACATTAATTGAAATAGGGACTAGAACTAGTTCCCTATTCCCAGCTGAATGGCTTAGCCTTTAGGCTACAGTCATTCTTATCAGCTTGCTCACTCCCACTCTCCCTGACCCACAAAATACTAAATATCCCCCAACAAAGTGGAACAGCGTCATCTGAAGGAGTGAAGAGCAGAGAAAAATTGGAGCCCCAAACATTGCCACAATTACAGAACGAGACAGTGGAAGGACATCATTAGATGATGAGCTGGGAAACATCTCCTTGGAAGATCCCAGCAGCACCTACAGCAACGCTCAATATGTAGCAACAGTGTTGTGACAGACTTCAGTCCAAGCCAGAGGTGCTCCTGAATGCATGTGGAAACAGACCTTCAGATGCACAGAAAATTTTACAGGTAGAAACTTAATGATTGCAGAAGCTTCCAGTAGTAGGTGACAATTGAATGTATAAAGGAACCCATTTTGGGACTTAACTACATCCTACATTATATAGGAAGCACTATGCAACCAAATCCTGTTACAGTCTAAACCCAGAGCAACAAACCAAGAATTTGGAAACTGGTGTGTTTGTTCTGATTAAACCATGGCACGGTACTGACTACATACATGTTAACATATAAAGGTTTTAGGCTTTACTCAAAATTGTCAAAAATGAGAAAAATCCCTACATCTTCAGACTGATAAACTATAATTTCTAAATAGGAAATAGCCAATTAGAAGTTAAGCTATATTTAATACAGAAAGTCCAGTTCTTAATATTTAATTTTTTAGATGAAACTTGAAGAGGATGACTGTAAATTCTTTCCCCTTCTCAAACACGTATTTCACCCAAAAAAGTCCAGGCTATCACATAGATACATTTCCTGGTTAGCATGAAGTGCAAGATTTTTGTATTGCTGAAGTGAACAAATGTTTAGCTATTGATTTTAGCAGAGCTGCACACCTTCATCTTAGGTACTTTTTCACCTCGTTTCAGCAAATAATATATCACAAATTTGTATTTTCCTCCCTACCTGCTTTTCCACTGCCTTCATTCCTGTTTTTGCCCTCCAGAAGGCCAGGTGTGTGCTGTTTCCACGGCCCATTAGCACTGCCATCACAAAAACCTCCCTGTTCATCTGTTATCTCACAGACTGCAGGTACCCAGGTGCCCATTTCTTTCTGCAATCCCTGCAGCTGCTGCAGTGACATTTAGGAGAGAGCCTATGAATTTCAACCCTTTTCTTCCTGACTTCCTTCTTTTCACTAGTCTTAACAGGAAGAAAGAGTTGACAAATACCTGCCAGCCTTGGCAGACACAAAAGCATTGATCTACCCACCTCACACAATTCCTAATCTGTCTCATAATACCTATAAAACTCAAACTGTACCATCACCTTTCATCCCAGTTTTCTACAGTTTCACCTGGTTTCTCCTTGCTTCATGCTCATTCCCCTCCAGTTGCCACCTGTTTTGGGTCAGATGCCCAGCTTCAAGGAATTCAGCCTTCTCATGATGGAGGAGTATGATTTCCTATATACTGACATCACCTCTATATGAAGATCTCCTATCTATGGATACCACAGAACCAATGAGGTTGGAGAAGACCACTAAGATAATTAAGCACAACATATATATGGAGAGCTTTCTGCTCCAACCCCTGAGCTGGGTCCTCTGTGCTTGCATAACCACCTCTGCCAGTTACCACTTTCTCAAGGCAGTGATTTCATCTTCTTTATGCATCTATAAAGGGCTTTTGGTTATCACAAGATTTTTCAGCAGTGCAAATGGAAAAAAAGTCACTCATCTCCCAACTACAAGTAAAGTGTTTTTAAATAGGAAAAAACAGACTCCAGAGAATTAGAAAAAGATAGAAGATTGCATCCTTAAAAGATGTTTTTAAAGAAATATTCCTTTAACATTTCTAGTAACTGTACACAATTCATATGCTGTTAGAAGTTACAAGAGAGCTAATGACCAAAATGATCTCTCCATACAGAGAGGTCATCTACCATAAACTATGTCATGCCAAACATACAGATTTTGTAAATCTGGTCTCTGACTGCTAAAAAATATCATCTCTGGCCTCAGCTTTAAAATCTGTATATTTTTGGTTCAAGTTAAAGCAGTTTTAAAAAAAAAAAATCTCCAAATAGCCTTCTATGCTCCCTATCTGAGGTCTTGGTGGGAGAAAAGAATGAAACAGGCTACCAGCTCTTCAAAATGCATACTTTATGTAGTTAGATGATAGCTAATAATATTCCTATCCTTGTGGGTCACTTTCAACTCACCATATTCTATGATTCTGTGATTTTTATTACATTGAAAATAACGCTGCTGGTGTTGTATTCTTTTAATCATTTTAACAGGAAATTAGAAAACTGGGTACAAAGATTCCTGGTACATCATTCACCATGAGGGTAAAACAAATGCTCAAGTACTCAAAGAAATATGCCTTTTTCTAGCTATCAGTATTGAAATCAGTTTGTTTGCTTTCCCAGACTGAGATGCATAATCTCCAGAGACCAGAGCCTGATACATTGCCTTTTACAGCAAGAGGGATCCAGGTCAAGCTGCCCTGCAGACATCAGCTGTGACTGTATGGCAGATACTTGCTAAAATGCATGAATTTTTAAACTCTGGGGCTATAGAATTCCCAGGATTCCTAAAAGTCATCAGCATTCAGAGGAGCACATTCTGATGGTTCACAAAATGTTTATACACATTCACATGACTATGGATTTCTGTGCAAATTCAGAGAGCAGAGTATATTCATAAGATAACTCCCATGACAGGCCAGAGAATGGGGAAGCACCTATTGCATTATTCAGGGACATGATACCAATAACAGGGGTCATTTTTTGAAAACTTATCTATCAGTCTTCAGTATCATAAGTGGCTGAGTGCAGGATAAACTACTATAAATTTCTGTCATCCATGCAAAAAACACTATTTCCAGAACAACATACCAAGCTTTTATATTAATACTGAAGGTGAAAGGAATGATTTTTCCTAGTTGTTAGTTTATAGGACATCTTTGTAAGGTTTAAAAACCAACTGTAAAGCATACTATGTTGAGGGGGGTGGGCAGGGAGGGAAAAAGACAGGATACAACCAGGTAACTTATGTCCAGAATCTACCTTTACATCAGTCAGTACAGTTATACACATGAAGATCATCCTTTTTTTTCTCTCTAGGTAAATTTTCAAATATACTGGCTAAAGAGACAAATTGCTTCCTCATTGTAACAATCCATTCATGGCAGAATCTAACTCTGGCTTTACTCAAAAATGTACCAGGAATTTAATAAATTTTTCCCACACCTTTATGGTTGTCAAGATTTGGAGTAAGTTAAGTTTGCTTTTTCCTACTTGCAGTACCCAGAATTAGGCAGACAAAGTTGATAAACACTAACAGAAGAATGGCATCTCATTTCTGCAGACACTTGGATATCACAGCTATAGGATTTATGTGGTTGGCCCAAGGTATACCAGGCTGAGTACAAGGGTGAGACTCTTCTGAGCACGAAGTGAAATACCAGTGTGATTCAGTATGACAAGATCCCAAAGAGCCTGAAGCAAGTGTCAATCACTCTCTATCTGTTATTATTATTCAAGCAATTAATCATAATAGTGTGTACTGTAATCTGGATAATGAACTGACTGCACTAATCCCATTGATGTTAAAATACATTGGTTGTAGTAGCACAAAATAAAAGTTCAACACAGTCAAGGACTTTATACTCAGGGCACAACATCATCTTAATAATAACAATCAGTTTATCTCCTTTATTTTTATTCAAGTAAATTCCTTTATCGCACTTTAATTAACTACTGTGGCTTGGTTCTATTTAGCATTAAAGCAGAAAATAATTGCAGCTGGCTCCGCAGTAGGGGTTACTATTACCTCCAAGGAAATGAGGACAATCAATATTCTAGGGAGGACAGGTACAGAGACTGCCTCCTGAACAACCTAGAGATCAATAACCATGATAGGAAATGGAAGGGAAATTTGCACATGAAGGAAACCCAAGGAGATCCCAGAGGAATCAAATATAAAGACAGATGAGTATTTTCTCTTAACTGTTCATTTGTAACTGAACCCCACATCATAAGGATCTGTGAGCTTAACCAAGTGGTTAGGCAGGTGTGGCAGCAGCTGGTTGTCTGCCACCAAGAAGATTTTAGGATAGGATTTTAGAACAAATAGATATAAATCGGGGGGGGGGGGGGGGGGGGTATTTACCAG
>VXBX01001503.1:1399980-1449150 GCA_013400415.1 Scytalopus superciliaris | reverse complement strand
GGGGGGGTATTTAACCACTGGAACAGCAATTACAATCACATATTTTATCTGAACTTCTGAATAAATGGCATGTATCTATTTCTTATTGGAAGCTAACTTGTGTATATAGATGCTATAAAATAGAATGGAAAATGCTAAGGGTGCTTAGGAAATGATAGCTTCCTGAATTGGATTTTGTTATATTTGCAAGATTTTGTTGTTTATGTTTCAAAATAATGTTATTTTTTTTCCTGTCTAAATTGTAGCCTTCTCAGGTCATGTGGTTTCTGAGATGATCACAGACTGACAGGTGAGCATTTTTATTTCTTGTAATGTTTTCCTTACTCAAAGCCATGTTATCCATGATACTCTAAGAGAATTCAGCCCCTTGCTCCCTGCCACGCCCCCATTTACCTCTTTCAAGTCTTGGACAATGGCAGTGAGCCTCTCATTCTCTGCCTGAACGTTGGTGACCACCGCCCTGCTCTGCTTGAGCTCGTTCTGCATCTCTAAAATCTTCCCAAGGTAATAAGCTTCTTTTGATGCAGATTCCTGGAGGAGAGTCTCTTCACGTGTTTCCCCATCTTCAGCCACTTTGCGGTGAACTGAGAACGACTGTCCAAATGCCTGTAAGAGGAAAACAGTGCACAGTAAAAAAAACTACTGAAGCCCTGGAAAAACAATCAACAATAACAAGCAGCTGCATAGCCAGCGGGAATGAAATAGATCTGTGAGTCCCAAATTCTGACCTAATAAATACTGCCTTAGCAGCTGAGGGCCACCATCTCATTTAGCTGAAATGAAGCATCTTGAAGCTGTTCTCATTTGCAGTATGGATTTATGGCCCCCATCCAGGCAACCTCCACTGAGATCAAGACGGTGCTCTGCTAACTAGCCATTAATTAGCGCCAGTGTTTAACTGTCCTGCACGAGGCCAGCCAATAATTCATCAACTCCTTTTTTTCTCTACTTCTGCAAAATAAACACATGGTTTGTTTTGTTTTAAAGAGCATAAATAGCTGACAAGTCTTTCATAATTGCTTTCCATTTCCAATAGTCTTTTATCACAGCAGCTGATCCATGGTATGGAAAAGAGCTCCCATAACCTGAAAGAAAGATAAATGAGCTAAGTACCAAGCAGTGGCCATCTACACCTCTACTTTGTTGAACACAGAGTTGGCCAGCCCCTTCATTTCATTTGTATTCAATGGCTTCTGCTGAAAAGAAACAACATTTAAATGTTCAATAAGTGTCTAAAAATATAATTTTCAGTGACTCTTTTCTTGTTACTGGCTTAGACTGATCAATTTAATAAGGCAGTATTTCTCAGTGACAATTTCTAATGCTCTGGAGCAACCTGGAAGGAAGCAATGTACAAGCCAGGATAGTAGACATGATGGAGATATTGTTTAAATATGAAAAACAGAAAGGAAAACCCAGCAATAATATAATACATAAAGTAAAATAAAAGCAAAAACTGATTTGATTGTATTACCTTTGAAAAATAGACATTTGGCTGCAAATTACATGACCTAATTCTGAAAAAAGGCAAAAGACGGTTTCTAATGTTAAGAATATTTAGCCTAACAAAGGCAGAAATTCTCTCATATCTTTATTCAAAGCAAACGCATTTGAAAAACCATGATTTTTAGTTTTTCCCCTAATACATGAGAGAAAGATTTAAGTCATGGTAATAAGTTATTTCAGTAAAAAATTATCCTTAAAAGCCCAATTTCTACTCAGTTGTACGAAACTGCAAAGCAGAGAACACATCTGTGCCCACTGTAACCTGTGGCCTCCTTTGCCTTCCTATCAATAAGAACTACTTGCCAAATTAAATCCATTGTTTTACTGCTGCTATTTAGAGCCTTTCAGAACACATTCTAAGTTTTACTGGCATTCAAACTGCAGCAGTCCCGTAAAAACTTCAAAGTAAAACCCTCTTCAAAAACTTCTCAGCTTTTAAGTCTACTCTCTTAGAGAATCCTGTGAACTCAGCATTAAAGGATTCTAAAAATATTCAATAATGTATTAACCCAGCTGTCTTCTCAAAAGACACTAAGTTACTGAAATAGCAAGCGTCAGCAACTTGCCAAATAGGATTTTCCAAATAACAAGAAATTCAATTTAATGAAACTGTTAAGCACTGATTCAGTCACTCTATCTGTGAATCCAAGATGACTGTTTCAGGAGCATTGCTAATAAATTATATCTTGCTCTGCAAACTTATACTCAACGCCTCACTATTCCTAATTTAAGATTGAGCAAAAAGCACCAGCCCAATAAAGACCCTAGAAGACAAATGGAAAGGCCACTTAACCCTGGGTAAAATCAAAATATAGCAGAAGAGCAGGTAGAACTAAGAGGGATGGAGAAGCTCATGAACAAATGGAACCTGAAGTCCTCTCTACTATAGTTAAATACCAGTCCACAATGATGACCTTCCAAGTGCATACTTTATTTTCCTCAAATGGCCTTTGAAGGTGTGTTTTTAGCATGTGTTTGAGACTGGCTGTGAAAACAGATTTTGGGGAGGGTGCATAGCATAATAGAAATTACCACATGCTTCACATCTCATGACTACAGAAAATATAAACTATTTTCCCTGTGAAAACAAATTTGAACATTACTGTTTATCATACTATTCAATTTCTTTCTTAAAGTGCTATCAGTATGTTAACAATCAGGGGAAAGAAAGCAAGCAAGTATAGGAAGTAGGGTTAGTTTTCCATATTGATGGAAATTATGCAGGTCCATGCAACAAGAGAGAAACATGAGATGTCTTTTAATTAAAAGCAAGCAAAAATTTCTACTTCTGTATTTCACAGTCTATATAGAACACCAAAAAGTTTGAACTTTCCAGAAAACGCTTGCATGAAATTGATTGGTTTTAAATTAAACCATACATCAATATTTTTCAGCTGGTAGCCAAATATTTGTTCTGTTTTGCTTTTATGTTTTAATAATTTGTTTGATATATTTACTTATTTCTAAAACCTTTTAACCTTGCTATGATATAAATATTCCAAGTAGCTGTGCTTGCTTATTTCCCTGAAGCCATCAGTCATTGAAGTCACCTGAAAAACTTTACAGGCCATCTAACTTTATAACAGGCACAATGGTTGTCTTCCAACAACAAATGGTTTCTAGACCCGGATGGGACAAAACAGCTCATGCTCAGCCAACAGCATGAACAGATTGCAGCTGTGGAGAGCTGCAGCATCCCCCTTCAGCCTTCACAATCACCTCCTGAACACACCGGACATCAAAGAGCCAAAACGTTCCCAAGAGAAGGGAAATCCATATTAGTGGAGCCAGTAATGGACAAGATGGGAACTGGAAGGGCACTTGGCACAGAGGCATTCATTTGTGACAAGCAGATGCAACTGGCATTGGCACCAAGTATGGAAGAAAGAAACAGCATATGAAGCTGAAAATATGAGAAGGTGACAACCTGAATTGCAAGATAAAGTTGACATGCATTTGGGTCAAGCATTGGATACAAACTGGTATGTTTGCAGATACCTGCAGAGGCATATGTTCCCTGCATTAACCATTGTATTGGTATTTTCATACAACAGTTTAGGTTAGAAGGGACCTTAAAGATCATCTAGTTCCAACCCCTCTGCCACTAGACTCATTTTGTTACTCATTTTGTTCAGGTATTTATAGTCAAGGTAAATAGTTTGGCTCCTGAAGAGATGCTATTCCTACCTAAAAGTACTTTATTACTTGTAATTAGTACCACAGCAGCTCCTCTGTCAATCAAGTTTCAGGTGATGCCAGGACAACAAAAGCAGGGCCAAGCTCCTCCACACTGTTCCATCTCTTCAAATGGATTAAGGCAAGTATATCAACATATGATATGGGGTTCTCTGACCTACCCCCAATGAAGTAACCATGAAAGCAGAGAACTATGCATGTGTATGCAGGAGCAGTGGCCAAATCACTTGCTTTTGTAATTTCTATGGAGTATTCCCAGTAGGTGCTGTACTATATTGTGCAGCTGTATTAGCTATTTACCACCATTCTTTTCAGTACAGTGCTGCCATGCTTGGTATGACTCCTCATCAAAAACACTTAAAAATCACTACTGGTCCCTTGGTGCCTCTTAGTTTCAGTAATCACAGTATGGAGCTTTTCTGGCAAAGTACATAATTTTCCACATTGAAGTTTGGACTCAGAAAGGGCTGTGTAGCCCTTTATTGCTCCTATTTCCTTGGGAAGAAACCCCCTCCCCAGCACAGGCACAAGAGCTTAAATCAGCTGCAAAGAGAGGCATGTCTCCTGTTTTGACAAAGACTGTCCTAACAGAGAGTAACCTGAATTCCACTCCACACTGGACTCATCATTTCTCTCAAGACTTTACTTGGAAGGATCCCCTTGACTGAGTTACGTGATACTTTCTGTAAGCTAGTCATAAAAGTAAGCAACAAGATGCCATTAAACATTGCATATATAGTCTGAAACCTGAGAATTATGTAACAGTATTCCGACTTTTTAGAGGCGTCTTAAAATTTGAACTTCAAGAATGATAAAATAATGATCACTATTTAAGGTCATGATAAAGAATGGACACAGCAGGCACACACAAGGAAAAGGTCAGTCTGGTCATGGAGAAAAGTGCAACCTTTGAGGGAAAAAGCCATTTACCATTGAACTCTAAATAACCCCAGATGGAAATTCCAGCATCAGAGCACAAACTAGCATGGCAGAAATAATGCTGTGAACAAAACGGGTACAGATTTGTGAAAGAACAATAGAAAAATGGCTGTTCCAGACATCATGTCATATTTATGTGACAAATGTAAGTAACAGTAGAAAGCTATTGTGCAGTGAGTGACATGAAATTATGTCTGTAAAACAAAAATTATATTTAAAAAAAAGGAAAAAGAAGGGAGATTTCTAATTTAGGTGTAGAAAGCAGCACATATGCAAAAGATGAGTTAAAAACCTAAGTAGGTAATGAACAATGCTATTTCTGAGTTTCACTTTTATTTTTACTAGCCACCTCCTGGGACAGCAATTCTGAAGTGTTTGCATAGAAATTCACTCTTCTAGCCCGTGATAATTAATAAGAAATAAAACATGACCTGACTGCTATCAGAACGAGGCAGCCTGCCTTTATGGCTTTGACACTTACTGTAGTTTTTCTGATGCATAATGCAACAGCATTGAATTGTTCAAATGATTGCATATTTCAGCTGCTAACTTGCTGCAAAACACAATGTATTATGTATTAGTTACCTCCATATTCTTAACAAAAACAGGAGGGAAAAGCCAGTTTGGGATTATCCAAGAGGGTAGTATATTTCCTAGTCACATGTCAGTATGACACCACAGATGGAAATCTTTGCTAGCAATGTTAGGGGTTAATATCAAGGACAGTCTTATTTTATGACAACTTGAATGCCCACTTATCACTGAATATTCCCTTAGTCATTTGCAATTCCATGTCTCTCAGATAAGATGGCTTTTTTTAAGCTTTATTTTTTTCCCCCCACAATTCATTAACTGAAGCTCAAGGTTCTTTGAAATTTTTCTGCTAAGGAGCAATCAGGGCAGACACAGGTCTGTCAGGAGATCCCCTCTAGACAAGGCCAAGCAGGGGAGTGACTGGCTGAGCAGGCTGTAGCCCTTCCCTCAAATTCAGCTGGGATAAAACTGCCCCCTCCATACGATTCCAGTCAAACACATTAATTCCTTATCTCCAGTATTTCATATCCTGCTTATCTGGAAGTTGATGAAATCAACCTCTGTGTACCAGTTTACACTTGGTTTTTTGTCATTCTTTCCTCCCTGACACTTTGGGTACACAGGTTGTCCCGTGTCTGGGACAAGGACTGTATTTTACTCTTGAAGAACACAGGAGGAGGCACTGAGTCTAAGCCAAATGTGTTTTTCAGCAGTGCAACAACAAACTACACCTTTACAGAGGTGACTGATGAGCTCCAGTCATATTATATCTGCTTTCTTAAAACATGGGAAAGTTTTAGACCTCTAAAATTTTTTCATAATCTAGACTAAATCTTTATGCAGTTGATGTGACCTCCTGACATACATTTAAGAGGGCTGGGAGAAGTCTATAGGTTTCCTTTTTGAACCCAATACTGAAGTGATTAAAGCCTTCAAATGGAAATACCAGGCACGTTGCAACCAAAACACAGGCAGATGCATGCTTAACGATGACAGAAGGAAAAAATTAATAGGTATTGTGTGGACAGTGCATGTGAGATTGACGGCCCATGCAGGGAAGCAGATTGAAAACTCAAAACCAGATTGAGAACACAGCCTGAATCAGCATGGGCATATAGACAAGAAAACTAGATCATGAACTTTCGGGTTGACAAGCTAGCTGAAAATAGCTTGATGTTTTACAGCTACAGAACTGCCCCATTTGTCTGATTCCTCCTGTGTTTGAGAAAGCAGGATGCTGAACTCTCCTACAGAGAGACAGACAACAGAAAGATGCTCAATCCCATCACTAATTTATACCTTTTGGCTCAGAACAACAAACAAGGTTCCTAGACTTAACTAATCCTTCAGTCAAAAAGCATATGACATAATTAATAAAAATTCCACTGTACCTGAGCAACTGGCTAAGCACTGGCTGTTTCAAAATTTTCAGACTCAAGATGATCAGTTTTATGATCTATGGCACACAACATGAATAGGATTTTTGTGTGTTCAGGTTTTATTTTTTTGTAATGTAACAACATACTTTTTACTTGATATGCCCCATCTTGCAAAAATAAAAGCTAAATGTTTTATACTCTCTTTGAAGCAAGCTAACAAACTAGTGTTTCCTTACTTTTTCTCATGCAATCAGTCTGGCTTTTGAAAATTGCCAAAATTAAACTTCAAGAGACAGGGTTTTTTTCAATTCACACTTTGCTACAGACACTTGGTATGACCTTAAGGAAACTGTTCCTCAGCTTGAAAAATGTAGAGGACAGTATCTGCTATGCAGTGGAAAGGACGTTATGATAGATCCATTCACAATCTGAAATAAAATATGCCATTGTTATGACAGGACAAGAGAAAATGGCCTCAAACTGGGGAGGTTCAAATTGGACAGGTAATATAATGGGCTACCCAGGGAGGTGATGAATCATCATCCCTTGAAGTATTCAAGAAATGACTGGAGGTGGCACACAGTGGTTTAGTTGGCATGGTGGTGTTTAGTCAAAGGTTGGACTCAGAGATCTTTTCAGCCTTAATGATTCTATGAGCATAGTACAGGTAACTGATCTATCTATAAATGTTACTTGAAGAAGTTATTTTATTACTACCTAAAGGCAAAAGGCATCTAACTTTATTTCCAAACACCAGCTTACTTAATCGACTCAATTCAATAATGATGCAAATGCTGGTGTAATGATAAAGTAATGTACATTAATATCTGCATCAGAGATTTCACTTGCAAAAGGCACCTGTAAGCCAACGTTATGGAGGTTTTACCTATGCCAGAAACACTGAGGAGATCAGATACACAGCAAACATAAGTAATACTGAGTCTGTTTACCAATGTAGAGCAGTAGGACAAATGTCAACAATTCATAGGCTTTTCCCCAAGGAAGCTTTGGATAAAAGTGTGAACAACGTGGACGGTTCTGTTTGTTCTCAGTGGATCCCTTACAGTGTCTACAGTCCTCTTGAAATTCATATATCAGATGCTAATCAACAAAGCCTTCAGAAAACACAGAGAGAAATGAGCATTTACATTCAACTCAGCTACAGGCACGGCCACGCTTCCACAGTCCCAGTACATAGTGTGCTGATTTCAATCAATATGCCATGGTGTGAGGCCTTAGGCAACCATGCTGCCTTTTTATAAATAAGGAACAAAAATATCCCTGAATGTGATGGTTAGGAAATATTTATAGACAAGAAGAAAGCACTACAATGAAAATGAACAGTCAATGCTAACATCCATGGTTCATCAGCAATCCAGTAAAAGGGGGAGTGAATAAGAATTTTCATTTAATTGCCTTTAACAGCACTCTAGATGAGGATTTCAATTCCCCAACCCTGAGCATTCCCTCCAGGCACAGAAAACACAAGAAAGGGGAAGCTTGTAACAAAGAGCACCACTTATCTACAACACAACTAATTAGTTTCATGCTGGCAATTTTAAAGCAGCTCTGTTCAAAATTAAAATGGCCAATAATTAAGTCATTTCTATAAAAAAAATAATTCAACACCTTATTAATGAAACATAAGGTGGCTCAAAAATTTGCACCAATTACTGTATTGGTGCTTAGGATTTTGCTCTGTTATTGGATCAACCTCCAGCTATTACAAAATTCCAATTAAAACCAATAGAAGCATTACCAGAACAAGCATGTAAGACTGTCAAAATAACAGGGGGGGTTTGGGGCAGGGGTGGTGTCTAAACAAAATGTGTCTGAAAGTGGAGATGAAACATGCCTTCCATGGAAGGAAGACCCTAACCCTAACCTTTGCAGTAAACTGCAAAATTCCTTTTTTACTGAAACTTGATTTTTTGATTTTTTTTTCTTCTCTAACTGCTTTGATTTTTTATGTTTTTCTAACTGTGAAATGGCTAAGATAATTGTAATACCAACTCCTGTGCTTGCTTGAATAAAGCTGCAAAGAACACATTCCAAAATCCAACTCTTTAAGAGTTGTCAGCCTGCAGGGACATTCTAGTTATTTCACATTAGCTCCCCATATGTGAACTCATGCTCCACAGGAAGAACACATTTATAGAGCATTTTAGGAGTGGCCTAAGCAAACTCATCTTGGCAGTGAACAATAAAAGCAACCCATGAAGTGTATCAACGGCATTCTACATTGCTGCTACTACTTCTGCCCTAATTTCCTGATGGAGGGAAGTTTCAATGATAGTACTGTATCGGGGAAGATTATTTCCAGCTGCAAAGGCTTAAAGGAAGGGAAGGAAGGACTCTTATCACAACAAATTAGGGCTATCCCAGAGCAGCACACAAAGAGGCAAAAGCTGCACCATCATAATGCCTCTTCTAGAAAAGGGGTGAGGAAATAAAGAGTAGGGACACAACTGCATCCTAGACAGACTCACATCAAATTGCACGGAGCAAGGACAGAGAAAGCTGCTACTTAGAAGATCATGCTGTCTGCACCACAGAGTAAAAGAAAACACGGAGAAATCCTGTATCAGTGTCTGCTGCAGATGTAAAGAGCATGTCTCAGCACACATAGAGAAAGATGAGTAGTGTGAAACTTAATTTGTTGTCATAATACTAGGTTTGTGCTACTTTTCAAGTAGATTCCTGCAATTTAAAACAAATAAATTGTTATTTTCCCATGCTGTCCCTAAAGAACAGAACTACTTACATCTGCTTATTAAATCACCTGAAAACTTTCAACTAGTGGGGCCTGACATTATGAGGATTTCTGAGATTCGGTCTCAAATTCAGAATGGTGTTCTGCTGCAAAACACTTAGCTGTATTTACATAAATTTCATAAGCAATAGAATATCTATTTTATTTAGATTATCTTCTTTTAATATTTTATACTGTTTTCTTTCAATTAAAAAGACCTAACATCCCTTCCAAACCAAACCATTCTATGAGCCTATAACCCCACCACCACCAATGGATCTAAAACTACAGATTCTGAGTACAGGGTAAATTGTGGTATTTTTTGATAAGGAGCAAAATTAAGTATTTACTTCTCAAAGAACAGGACACTCCCCTTCTTGAATAAGAATATAAGTAATATAGTTACCATCTTGTCTTCAAAGCACTGTAAAGTGTTACCCTCAGGCAGAAGTTATGCTCAGAATACTTCTTTGTCATACACAAAAAAGAAATTGGAAGCTACAATGGGCAAAGAGGAGAAAAAAAACAAATCCTACCTCCTTTAAAGTATATTGGGACCCCCAGGAAAGGTCTCAGATAATAAAATCAGCTATATATTATCCTTGAAGTGACATTTAGAGACAAGCATCAAGACTTGCTCTGCTCTTTTTTTGTGTTTCTCAATATTTTTCAAAACATGCCCTAATAGCTTGTCTATCTCAGTGAGTCACCAAGTAGATGGGAAGAGAACTGACTACAATCAACATGTGCACATGTAAACACTGACATTCTAATCCTCCTAAATGCTATTTTCCCCCCCAACAATTTGCAATCTGATTTGAACCTTTTCATGAACTTTCTTAAGAGACTGATTTCTATAGTTTTCCTAAATTAAATGGGAGAATAGAGGGGGGTTACTTTCTCAAAAAGAAGCATCTCTTCTGATGCCTTTCTCCTCTCCCCAACAGACTGAGCATAACAGCTCCATCTGGAAAATACCAAACTGGCTGTGACTAGTTCTTTAATAAATTTCTGCTTGTAACATGACCCAAGCACAGACCTGCAGAGCTAACTGCATCCACTTGGGCTTCTCAGGAGATCCACACTCAGCATGTGCAAAGGTTCACACTACAGAGCCATCCAGTATTATGCTATTCAGGGAAGTAGGAGCCAAGGCTGACCAAAGAGTTGCAGAAGGCTCTGGCAGCCCCAAGTGACCAAATTCGTTGTTAAATGCACGAGATGAGAAGGAGCAGACCTGACTCTACAGGCACAGCAATATCCCTGTTTAGGACTCATTGTCAATAGCCCTGTGAAACAAGCAGCCCTGGAGGAGCATCAGTCAGGAAAGCAAAGTGAGTTTCATTGCTGAGAGTGCCTGAAAGGTTTCTTAGAGAAGAGAAGGAGGAATTGGGTTTGCTGAGCACAAGCAGAAAAAGATTAAGGGAAGGGAGACCTACTTGCAATCTTCTCTTGCCTGAAGGAGGATAGAGAAGACAGAGCCAGACCCTTCTCAGAGGTGCACAGGGAAAGGGCAGGAAGCAATGGTCACAATCTGAAACCATGGAAATTTGCACAAGACAAAGGAAAATCCAACCTGAGGGTGGCATGGCACCCACATAAGTGCCTACAGTGTCTGTGTAACCTCCATCCTTGAAGACTTTCAAAACCTGGCTTGGAGAAGACCCAATATTTAACCATGAAATTCAGTCAGGGGACAGACAAGACAATCTTCAGAAACCTATTTCAAACTAAATTCTATTATGGTTAATGGAGCAACTCTACATGCTGGAAGGACTGGTACAAGCTACACTTCTGTCAGACCACAGTTGAAAGAGCTGACTTGTGGCTGGATGTTTTCTTGGCTATCTTCAAAACCCATCTAAAATTCAAGATGACCAAAAGCAAAATCACTGCGGTTTCACTGTAATAAACAAATCTGAACATTTACATGGAACACGCAGACACAGGTAACTTCAATGATGAGCATAAATAGACCTTGAGTTTTACCTATTTGTGACAGCAGCACTATCAACCAGTTTTATTGCAGCAGTCATAAAAATCAGACCCTGAGAGCAGGGCACAGTCTAAGCCAAAGTCATAGTAACGGGGCAACACAAGACTCATGTCTACAGCAGTCACGGTAGTAAGAGATCTTTCAAACTGACCCAATCTCTTGAACAACTGTACTTAGAGAATACCTTTCCTGTCTATCCCACAAAAGCACTTCTGCTTATTAAGGTCTCAATTTGTCTGGCATCACTTATATTCCTGTTCGCTGCAGTTCTTTATGTGAGTTGCCAGCACCAATTAATAAGAAAAAACTCTCTCCTTGTGATCACACATTATTTGCTTAATGCCAGCAAATGGTAACCAGAGTTGCACTTAGCACAAGTGTCTTGGACAGTGGAATGCAAGGAAAGAGCTTCACATTCTAGTTCCTGGAGCTGGAATATTTAAGCTGAGGAAGGAGGGGACACACATCAACTTTTAGAAAAATAATTTCTAAACTAAAGGTTTAAAAGGAGAAAGACTACTCAGAGATTTCTGCTGCTTCAGGCATTTTTTGAACCTCCTAAAAATTTAAGTTCAAAAAAATCTAAATAAAAGCATGTCCTTCAGAACAAGAGGCCAAAATTACAGACCTCTCATTTATTTTCAAAGGAAGGTTTAATTAGAGTGCTGGCAGCCACTGATTTACCATGGGGAACTTTTTGCTTCCATTAGCATTGATCAATGCAGTGCACACAACTGTTTCACACAATGCTATTGCAGCTGGGTGCTGGATAATCTCACGCCACCAGAGCAAGCGAGACTTTAAGGCATATGGTGGTACTGATAATCATTTTACAGCAACAACAGCTTGCTTACTTAATACCCCAAAAAAGTGAGACTAAGAGAATGGAATTGCTATAGATTGTCCCACTGTAATCCTTAGAAAGCTTTAATCATTTTGCATAGGGTAAGAGGGGGAAAAAAAGCAAACAAACCCAAAGTACTCCACTTAAAAACCTGTCCATTTATTCAACCAAAGCAGACAAAAGGAGTTTGGTGTATATTGCCGAGCAGAAGATCTATTAATGAGGAGAGGGGACTTGTCTGGCATTTGAGGTTGCGTGGAAGGCCTGGCCCTTCTCCAAGTACCGCTGCATCCACACCAAATGTGTCTGTCTAAAGTCAACCTGCCGATAAATTGAAGAAGGCAGACCATGCCCCATGCTGTGCATTTGTATACCTGCTTGTTTAAGTGCAGCAGGGCTCCAGACTGATCTCACATGTCACCCCAACACAAGGAAAAGGCAATAGACCAACAAAGATGCAGCTTTATAAGAAAGAAATCTGCACTCTAAGCCATGTGTCCATCCATAGATTTCCCAGTGCTTTTGCCCAAGGGCTCAGCTGTCCCTAGCACTACTTGCTTTTTACTGCATGAACGCAGGGAAAGTCAGTGGAGCAAGCATGGGATTTGAAAATCACATGCAAAACAGTGAGATCAGGAATCAGCTGGCAACATCCAGAGCTGTAGGCATGTATGTTTATAGAAGGGGCTCATCTTACCTCAACCAAAATTTTAAGTAGCTCCCAGCCTTGCTATCTGACAGTGTTAAATACATAACATTACCTGATGATGTAAAGCCCCATTTGTGAAATAAGTTGCCTCCCAATAAGCAATTTGCAAAGGATAACAAGTTTAGCGAGATAACACACTTTTGCTTTGTCAGCAGCTTTGTCTCAGGGTGACCTATCTTCCAGACTAAAAAAACTGCATAAGCATATGCAAATTGAGCATCCACGGCTTATCTAGTTCTACTGAGAAAGTAACCAAAGACTTCATTAGCTTCAGTGAAGCCCAGATTTTACCCTTGGTTATCTGTTACTAGATGATATGCTGTATTCTGGTTCCTGATTCACTGTATTTACTCACATGGAAGTTGCCAGCAAATTACAAACAGTTTAAACAACTAACTTGTGAAAAATCAGCAAAACCTGTCAATCTCAGCTCTTTCACTGGCTGTTCTATTTTCACAGAAGCTTTTGAACTACTTCACCAGCATTGTCAGAATTTTCCCCTTAGAATCTTCTTTTTCACAGCAGCAGCTTTTGTGGAACAGTCTTCTCCCCAGACACTCATCCAACAGGAGCAATGCCTGTGCTCCCACAGACCAGAGGCTCAGCCACACAGACAGGAGAACACCTCAGTCAGCAGCCAGCAAGGGACTGCTTAGCTAGCCAGCTAAATCTGTCGCGGCACCGGATGGGGGAGCTTTCCTTTTCTTTTCGAGAAAGGAAGCTTTCACACATCTCTGAACTTGATACTTAGCAAACTGTAATGGAATGCATCCCAGTAGGAGCTGATGGCCATTTGCAAAATTGCAGCAACAGAATGCAAATATCAATGCTTTCCACAAACAATGATGAAAGATTCCTGTTTTTCTGAAGAGATTTAAAACAAAACTTAATATCTGTAGCAATGAACTACAAGAAAAAAAGTGTGCATGTCTGCACATGCTCTCACACATCATAAGAAACAGCAGAACAGGGATCATTTTCCATTCATGGATTTACAGATGATGACCCTTTGGACAGTGTCAGACAAATCCACACTGGGAAGGTATATCAGTTAATTGAAGTATTTTACAGCAGAAGAGGACAGTGACTCTGCTGTTTGTTACACAGCTGACACCAAGACACTGATTCCAGGAAACAGAGATTTTTGAATTAGAAGACTGTCCAAAACCCTAAACCTGCTTTGAAAATAGCAACTCATAGGGTTTTTTTCAGGGTAACTCAATCCACGTTTGCTAACATGCTCCATGCAAATTTCTGAAGGTCTGTTTGGTAGGAGAACATTACAGCTCAGCTGGGCCAGCCACATGTGGCAGGTCATCTCAGCTGAGAAAGACAGGCACAAGCTGAAACTGTGCCCAGAGAGATCAGAGGAACAGTAAAAAAAGGTGAGGGGAATCAAGTATCTGGAACCTCATCATAGCCTTGTCCAGGGTAAAATGAACAACTTATGCTGTCCTGATTAAATACATGTGCTAATGACAGAGAGATAATAAAGGTAAAGAAAAATTGAGGAAAAAATAAAAGAAATAACCATGTAGCATAAAGAAAATATCTGAATTACTGCCTTTAGAAGTTCTTCCAGATAATACCTGACATGCTGTAATTTATAATTATAAAATTCATGTAGATACTGTGCAAGAACTTGAACTGAACACATACTAGGCTTATTGAGCTGTGCTCAAAAAGCTATCATTTGGGAAAAGTAAAAGAAATGCAAAACATTAAAGTGTTTAAAATATTTGACTTCTTGAAAAACAGCAAACAATTGAGATAGCCCTGCTGTCATAGCAGTATATTTATTATGAGACTAGCCCCAGTGGGTCAAAAGGTTAAATGTCTGAGCCACTGTGAGAATTACAGGAGGCAGGAAACTATTTCATTAGATCCCAAGATAATCATGTTTCATTGCTGACCCCAGCAATACAGCACAGAACACAAATATTAGAATGACAGCACACAGCAATCCTCAGTAACAAAGAGTAGGTATATTTGAAAAAAAAAAAAAACACCACAGACTTCAGCTTTTCATTTCAATGAAATATCAGAGAGGAAAGGCTGAGCTTCTGGCAAGGTCAGAGTAAGAAGACAACATATTATCTATAGAAACAGAATAATGCTATTTGTTGAATGCTCTGATGGGCTAGACTTCTCAGGACAAAACCACTGAAAATAAGCATAGGAAAAGCGGCAAGATTTCATCTTGTGATACCATCATAAAATTTGCCACTATTCAGACTGAGATTATGTGCCCAGCATAGAGTGAGGTATTTTATGTCCTGCACTATTCAGAAGGCTAGACCAAACCTTTGCAGCAATTATTAAAAATAGAATGATTCTCCCTTATAATTTGCATTGCTGGAAGCATTTCCTACATACAAAATTTTAAATGGTGGCACAGAGAAGTTCAACTCTAATGAAAAAGTAATTTATTAGCCTCCTTTCAGAGGGCTCACAGTCATTCTGATGCTCAATGCTGACTGCTTGGCGTGGAAAATAACAAGTTAAATACCTGGGAACATGTTACTCACTTGATATGTCTAAGCAGAAGCAACACTTCACATGAACTACCAGCCTGCTTCAGCAGGGACCTGGCCAAGTCCCTTTCAAGGGACTGAGGTGGTCACTCAGGTCCTCTGACTGGTCACCTTTGTCCATCACACTTCTGAAAGAAGCCCAACCTTTCACCCTGTGATCTCTTTTCCACTACATTGTGACTACCACTATGTGAAAGAGTGAATGGAAAAAAAAAAAAAAAAAGAACCAAACAAGGAAAAATACATTTTATGCCCTTTCATTTCTGCTTTTATAGTAGTGTCTAGATATAAACTACTCCAAGTTAATCTCAATTGAAAGGGCACTCATCTACTTGGTCTATCAAAAAAGACGGTGCTTACCTAAAGAAGAAAACCTATTTCAAGGGTAGAAAAACACCATAAAACAAGAGATATTTAACCAAAAGGAAATGATAAATGAATACTTTAAAAAGTGCTAGCAATGGAACAAATAACTAATAAGAACTGCAGCTTCTTCCATGTTAAAATTATAGTCACTGTATTGACAACCTGAAAAGAATGAAAATACCAGCATCAAAGCAGTATTTAGAGAGAAGTTAATAAGTTATTAGGAAGAATCTGTCCATATATACACCTATACCTACATGCACATATTCTTTTAATACTGCTATGTAGCACACATTTCCATGTGAATCTGAGAAACCTGAGAACCCCAAAGAGCAAAGGAATATTATGTCATTAATAAACAAATGAATGACCTGACTAAAAACCCGTTTGCTGACATCAGTCATGAAGACCCCAACACACATGATAAGGACTCAGTTAACAGCTGGAGTCCTTTGCCTTCTATCTCTACATGAGCAGTTGTGGCCAAACCACTTAGTACATGCATCTGGGTGTAAACATCACATGGGTATGAGAATCTGAGTTATAAATATGAACAAGTGAGTGCAAGTGCATTAATTAACCAATTATGTTAATTATTCAATCAAGTTAATTATGTGAAATAAATATCACCTTCCTCTTGCAATCAAGTTTCTCATTGGGTTTTACTACACCAAGTTCCTGCACTGTGATGGGTGGTCTATAGATAAACAAGCTGAATGAAGACAGGCACCTCCATAAGAAGAGAAAAAAAAAAACCCCAAAACAGCCAGTCTGATGACACATTTAGACTGTCCATAAAAGACGGCAAAATATACAATTTAATTTTTCTTTTCCTTCTGAACTGGGTCCACAGAATTGTTCCTGGTCTGTATCAGTAAACATAGAAGTTTACAAACTGGAAGTTCAGCCTCGAGAAAAGAAGGCTGAAGGGGAGACCTTATCACCGTGTTGCAGTATTTAAAGGGTTGGCTACAATGAAGATGGAAACTCCCTTTTTAAGAGGCATCATGTGGAAAAGACAAGGGACAATGGGTACAAGTTACTCCTGGGGAGATTCTAACTGGATGCAAGAGGAAAGCTTTTCACCATGAGAGCAAAGAGCTGTTGGAATCATCTCCCCAGGGAACTGATGGATTCCCAACATTGGACAATTTTAAGATTCAGCTGGACCATCTTGTCCAGACTGTGCTTTTGCTAAGAACAGTGGGCCCAGATGATCCCTGAGCTCTCTTCTAACCTGATATTCAATGATTCTCTGAAGTGTTGACCCACTAATGTCAATAGGCTAATACATTTCAAGTATTTGATCTTCAGTTTACTGTTTACACCTGGCCAATCTGGTTACCTGTGTCTGAAAACTACTTGTAAAGCTTGGATGAAACAACTGATAGAGATTGAACCATCTAAGCAATTAAGGACTGCTGAAAGTCTGTCATAAGAAAAACACCTCAGTCTGCAGCAGTATCAACAGCCTAAGCCATTAATAGAAATGAAATTGCTTTGCTTTCACTGCTTCACTGTAAGGTAGTTTGAAACATTCAAGTAATCTACATGATAGAGTGCTATGGAATTACCCAGGAGGTGGTGACCTGAGCAGCAATACCCAGGAAACATGGATTAAAAGGATCTCCATCCTTTTGTCATCTCGGAAAAAAGGGTAAAATAAATGGCCAGTTAGAAGCACAGACCTTTCATTGGGGTTCCAGTTCATGGACAGAGGATATTCTTAAATGGCAGTTAGGAAATGCAGAATGATTTTTTGAGAGCATTAAAATAAACAGGAAATGGAAAATTAAGTTAGCAACATCTGAACAGCATGCCTTCGGACACTGTAGTGTATGAGAAAAGGAGCCAAGCATAGGAGCTGCAAAGTAATATTTAAAAGGGTGAAAATAGTATTAAAAATAAAAATCCTGAAGCCACACAGAAGTCAAAGTTGCAACAGTATGTAGAAGAAAGCAAAGCCAAGGAATAGAATGCAATAGCAGAAGGATTGTGAAGAGCAAGTGTTTTAAGAGATGTCCAGGAAAAGGCGATTTCAGCAGAAAAAGGGGCAGTCACCTTTTTTAAAGAGAGGACATAAGAATGAAATGGGGAGGGGGGGGCAAAGTGAAACACAGACTGCCATTCATGTCATGGTGGAGGTGAAGAATCAGGAGGAGACTGTTAATCACATTCTGAGCAAGAAGCAAATACCAGCTTCAGGAAGTTAGCAGGGAAAACAGGTGCAGTGGCAGCCACAGAAGCTGGAGGAAATTCCAACAGCTAGAGCAGAAACACCTAGTGTGCATCTTGCAGGACTTGGTCTTACAGAACACAGTACATGCTCTCCACACACGCCGCTAGAATAGATATAACCCAAACGCAAAAACTTTGTGACAGAGCACATTATGAAATACAGAGAGCCAGGGATCATGAGCAATGCAGAAATGAGCAAATTATTACTGAAATTAAATTAGATGCCAATCAAGTTAGAACTGTACCAAATTTAGTTAGGCATTTAAACAGGGAGACACAAGTGATTTGCAATGGAAGGGGAAAATATAGATCATAATCAAATTGCTCAAGGAATCAGAATAATAGATGACAGGGTTGGGCTCAATTCAGAAATGCAAGCTAATCCAATAACTGAAACCAGGTTAATAAGACGGACTTGAAGGGTTCTGCAGTGCTTCAAAGGCTTTGCTATATTATCAAGATTGCCTTAATGTTATGCATCCCTCAGATCCTGCATTTTCTTATCGCTCTTCACACAGAAGCAACTACTGGGAACTGTAGCTGTGTTTGTGCTCCAGAACAAGAGGGAACACAATCAAAATCAAGACAACTTCAAACTAACAGTAGATGAAGGATACATTCACCTCTTGAAGGTGATCATTGCCCCACCAGACATAAGAAGCTCGTTTGCATGAACTTGCAGATAATTGCTGAAAGATTGAAACATTTTACAAGAAGACTGTATGATAAACTTTTGCATGGTTTTTAACAAGGATGAAGAAGAGCCTGTTCAAGTGATAATCTATTACACTGAAGGCCTAGAGGCTGAAGTAAAAATCATAGATGAAATCAAAACAAAAACATGCATTAACCTGCATTAAAATTCTGAGCATGTCCTTAAATGATACCAGAAATTGAAGTAGTGGGTAACACCTGGCAGTAACTAGAGGGATGGAGAAAAGATACAGCTGAGATAAGAAGCCAGTGCTTCAGTGAAGAGTTTCAGTAAAAACTGAGGGACATGAGATACCAAAGACCATGGTCACAGAAAAGCAAAACCTTTGTAATCAAATTAGGATAGCACTAATTATTATTGGGAGGGCAGGAAAACTCTAAATAAATCCCAACCAGAACCACCTCTGTACATGAACTGATTCCAGGGCCAGAATAAATAGTGTTTAACAGGTTTAAGCACCAAAGGGATGAGAGAGGCTACAAAACCAAAAATTTACAAGCAGATCAGGAACACATGTGAAGGGCCTGGTGTTACAGCTACTAAGGGCAAAGAGAAAACAAAAACCCAACAGATAATTAGCAAGGGGAAAGACCATTATATGTTCAAACAGTGACAGACTCAAAGGAGCGCAAGCTATTCTATGCAGACTGATTTTAAGTGACAATATTCTGGTGCTGACTTAGCTAACAGGTGTCTATGAAACAGGTTAGTGACAACTGGATTTCTGTGGTTCACCCACTTCAGGTAAAAATAGTGCCCCACCCCAAAAAGCCAAAAAGGAATGTCCAAGTGAATGTATTTATTCCTGGTCCAGCCCCAAAGTGCCAGCACAGATATCTAGCAGAAGCTGAAAAGGAACTGCTCTTTATTAGGGAGAGCAGATCAGCAAGCAGCCCTGCATTACACACAGCTCTGCAGTCTGGTCATTGCTGCAGCAGGCAGTAGACTGAATCCTAAATACCCAGAAGAGTCCCAAGTCCAACAAAAGGAGCCCTAAACCTTTCCACTTCACAAACAGCTCCAGTTGCAGCTAAAGCACCATGAATAGTGGAGGGGCAAAATGGTGTTCAGCAGTACATTTAGCAAACTTAGCAAAATAATGCTGCTATTAATTTGTTCTGATGTTCCAAGGACAACTGCACTGTCTTAACATGCCACAGACTTTAAGTGCACCTGCTCTTTGTCCACCTACCACACTACAATTGTATTCACAAAGACAATTAAGTGATATCCCCTCAGTTACCAATAATCAAAGGTGGATGCAAATAGACAAGATTAAAAAAAAACCCAAAACCACAAACCCACAACAAACAAGACATACCATCTTGGCCACTTTGACAGAAGAAGCAGAACACTCTCCAGCATGTCGATACTGCAAAAACACCATCTGGTGTCTTCTTTTCATCAGAACTGGATATGTGGTCAGCACTCTGATATCCTGGTCTGTATTGCTACATGTGTATGTATTGTGCTATTGCCACTGTCAAGGGATATGTATTTCTGGAACTGGGCCTACATTTGCCTGGTCACTCTGCTCACCTGGCCTTTGAAGACTCATGGGAAAGGTTGGATGAAATTACATTAGTCAAACAGGCTCAACAGAAAAATGACTGGACTTTTATAGACTGTCTTTAATAGCAAATTAAGATAATTAATACAATATTCTCTTTTAGCTTTCAGATTTATCTTCTCTGAGCAGTTCTGGTCTTTTAAAACTATATCTGAAAAAGCTCATTATCCTTTCTCTTTTCCTGAATTTAACACTGAAGACTCTATATTAGTACTTATTGAGTTGATTCCAGACAACTGAAAGTTGCAGTTCAATATCATGATTATACTGACACTGTTACTATTCTCAAAAGCCTGTCTTTTAGCTAAAGTATTAAGATAGCCTATAAACACAGAATGCTTCCTGTATAGAAATCAGTTCTCATCAACAGGTTTCCCAGGATAGAATTAAAGATTAGAGAAAAGTTACAAGTTAAGCAAAAAAAGAAACAAGAAACTATATTGTAAACTCAGGAAAAGCTCCTGTGTAACTGCACTCATTTTGCATGACCTCTCTGTGTGCATCAGCCCACTTCTCCACTACTTCACTAAGTTAATTATTCATTAACTAACAAAAATTATTCTTCCTCCTAGGTAGCTGAAACTTACAGATATCAATTCAGTATGAATAAATAATAGCATACTGACAGGAATATGGTGTTCATATGGTCAGAAGGATGGTGGAAATAGATCAGTGCTCATTGTACACACTAAGTAGATACCACAACCATCACGGCTTTATACATCACCACATCATTTTGATAATGTTTTTCAATACCAAAGTGAAGTCAATACCCAACATTTTTTGAAGAGCAGCAAGTATCTGTATTTATGTGCCTCAACAGCCTTTGAATCTTAAAAATCAGGCCATCAGTGCTTTCTAAATTCCAAGTCCCTTGTAGCCTAGTTTCAAACTGGGCACTCATAAGTAATGTATGGATATTGTTATTTTGGAAGCTTCCTGAAAAGATTAATGCTAGTTAGTATTTCCCCTCAAAAACTGGAGCAGAAAGCCTTCTCAGATCTAGGACATTTCACATTTTTAAATGCAAAAACCATACTAACTTTTCAGTTTCAAGAGCATGAATTCTGGGATCTGGTAAAGTGAAAGATCCCAAATCCCTTTCCTACACTCCTCTTAACAATCCATGGCTGTGAAAACATGTCCTTATTTCTCAAAAAAGGTGATACTATTTATCATATTTCAGACTTTGTTATTTAAATTATCAAATAGGATTCAGCAGTGTTAATGTTTTCAGCCTGGTTGCTCAATTTTCTATGAAACTTCTGTTAAGAGCAGTCCCAAACCAGAAGTTTCTAGTCTGTTTTTAAATATATACGTAATATAAGCATTATTAATGGCAGTGACAGTAAATTACAAATGTCTACACTCCAAAGGAAGAGTTAAGCTCTTTATAAATGAGATGGCAGAAAACATTTAGCTTAAAAAGAAGCCAGAAACTTCACGATCTCTCTTTTCATCTGATTACAAACAATTTTTGCTTCGTAAGTAGTTTGTGTGTATACAAATCGTAAGTTGATGCTGCAATTGTGTATTTTTATTGACTTTCCAAAATGCTTCAGAAAATCCACATAAATATTTGAAGGTAAATCAAATAGAAGGACAGAAATGCTACCACAATTCTCTGTTGACACAATTGTGGTCCAAGTAGGCAAAAATCATAACAGTAAAATTACACAGCCAATTTTAGTGCTTCTGAAATAGCATCACAATTTGCAGAAAATCTCTACGTTTTTTCCCCGAAGTACCGTGCATGTCAACTGTGACTATTACTCAAACCATAAGGGTTAGTGCATTTCTGTACACAGAATTTAAATTGGCAAATCCCTATTATAGAGAGCAGTTTTGAGATAAACTAATTAGATTTTAAGCTGTTAAAACACTGACAGTGAGTGATAGCCTGGCTGCTTGCCCTATTATTTCTGCTGAACCAGAAAGAAGCCCTTATGTTAATAACAGTACATTACTAGAAGTGTTTTAAGAAAGGACACTACCTGTAAAAAGGAGCTCCCATTAGCAGAGTCTCAAAGCACTTTACAATGGCCACTAAAGGATCAGCAGATGACATTGTATTAAAAGCCAGCGCTGGTGACATTCAAGCTGGGGGTTGCTGTGAAGGACGGTATTGAAGTTACAAGTTCCCAAAAACTCTTCCAGTAAAACACATAAAAATATGTTCAAACACAATCAGTAACTGGTGCAAAAATAGAAATCCAAAGCAAACATGAGCTTGCAATGGCCAAAAAAACCCCTTGACTCTATTTCTGTTTTCACACTGAGGTCCCACCCACTTTTACTCAGCTATTATTCACAGGTTTAATAAGCAGAAATCACAAGGAGGATGCAGTCAATTTCCCTAAAATAACACATGTACAAGAAGCTACATGCTCCATGTAGGGCTTTTTTTGCTACAGATTTTTTTTTAGAGCAATTCTCCAATTATCAGTTAGTGGAGCTTCCATTACTGATCTTTAGTTTAGATCTCATACAGGCATTATCCTGTAAAGTAACATACATTCTTTTTTCCACTATGTTTCTTTTGCATTAACTTGCTTTATTTTCATTTCAAGTGGCTCACCAAGAAGGTGACATGAAGACAGAATGGGGAAATTATATTTTTATACCTGAATGTTTTATCACAAGTCTTTGCCACATCTTCAGTAGTCACAAAATTAGAGCCTAAAAAACTACCTAGTTTAAAAACCAGATAATTCTACTACAACTTACATATATACCTCAAATATATACATGCACACAAGTATATTTATAGATGCAGAAACTAAGGCAAAATGGAGGTTAATACCAAAAGCCTGAACCCATTAACAGGAGAGAGTTCCAGGTGTGCCAGCTATAGATTTCCCTCACAATCTCCACCAGGACTAGTGTAGATAAATGATTTCTTTTTAAGAAGAGGCTGTTTGCCTGAATAGATATGTTTTGACTGTTAGTTTCTAGCCATGTATTTGGCTTTCCCCACTTTCTCACTAATAGTGTACCTAACATCCATTTTGTGAGAAGATTGAACTGCTTACCCAGAATCCACAGACTATTAAATGGCAACAGCAATTCATCTGCTGACATGACAGAGAGAGCAGCATATTGGTGCATCCTAACACCTTGATCAATTTTATTGAACAAAGCTGCTGTCCATTCTAAAACTGTATTTGTAGGAAATACCCTGAATTGTTTCTTTTAAATGAGTTCAACCACCGCTGAGTACTCTAGATCCCTCTTTAGCATAGATGTCTCTTTATTTTTTCAAGTGAAATAAGGAATGAAGCTCAAACATTTCAAGTCACATTTCCTCATGCACAAAAGCATCCTCAGCTCTTCAGAAAGATGGGGAGCGAGGCAGCTTCTTATAGCACATAAGATGCTGACAGACAGCTAAAGGAGACTCAGTTTCAAGGCTTAAGTCCCAACTTCTGTTTTCTATTGAAAAGAACTGAAGAGCCAAATTTCTGAAAATGTATGAGAAGAAAAATTAAAGAGAAAAACGCTCAGTAATTCTAAGTATGTCTAACAATCACAGACCAATCTTCTGCTTTCAGTTAAGAAATGCCACTCCCTGCATGTCAGGGACTTTATATGAAGCTGAAGCATCTAGAATCTCACATCACGCTAACTAAAATGAAAAGCTCCTACAAAGATGACCATTCCCCTACATTAAAACTGCACCTGATATCTGGATCAGCTGGAAAATGATCATATAGAATGTGGTATGCAAGTCAGCCTGTAATCTATCTTTTTAACACTAAAAATAAAAGAAATCTTTGACAAAATAAAATTCAGGTATTTTGCTTTCCATTTACTATCCTTTCTTTCCCCTCTAGGAGCCAATTAGAGATGCATCAATTATATTTTCAAGCTGCTTTGTGATAAGTGTACTTTCACACCTAATTACTCCACTCACTCTATCAGCCAGAAAGCATCTAATTTCCTTTTACAGGTAGCCTCTGGGTTTATTCACAAGATCTTCTATAAAGGTCTGGGACAGAATTCATCTTTCCTGACTAAGCAAGCTGTTTTGAATCACCTATCCTTTTCTATGCATTACTTCAGAACATCTGTCCTATTATTCCATGGAGGTTTCATGCCTGCACTGCCTGTATTTTCACAGCATCAAATTGACAGCGTCAAATTCTGCAGAGTTTGGGGATTATTTTTGATTTTTCTTGTATACAGCAGCAGCATCCTAAGAAAAACCATGCTAAAGTATCATAAATAGTTGCTTTATGCTAATAGTAAGGAATATTTTTCAATATTTATAAATACTAGTATGTGTGGATATGCATGTATATGTAGTGATTATTAACAGGAATATTGACTGCAGTGAGATCACGCAAACCCATTCAAGTAGTTGGATCTTGTACTTAATTGAGCTGGGGGAGGGGGACAGGGGAAGGACTGCTTGTAAGAACTCCCCTCCCTGCTTGGATTTTGTCCAAGTTGACTTTGTAATACAAAACAGCCTAATGAAAGACTAAAGATTATTTTCCATGCATATATTACGCATGGATTGCTTTTAACTTCCTTTGGGGGGAAAAAAAAATCATATTGCTTATCTACAGAACAACCATACTTGAATATTATACCCTGCATATTTTAGGTTAACTTTATCGTTTGTGCTGCTCACTTCTATAGTTATTTGCTTCACTATTTTAAAGAATATATTTTTCATTAAGGGAGGGGGAAAAAAAAAAAAACAAAACAAAAACAACACCACCAAAAACACAGAGAAGCAATATTTTCTCTCCCACTCACTCCCCTACACAATTTATTCATTCAGCAGTCCTGGAAATTCAGCAGGGAATTATCAGCCTGCTCAGTTACAGATCAGCTCCAGGGACAAAAGCAGGGGGGAAAAAAAATAAAAGGAATAAGCAGCTGTGAATTGTGGCTGCCATCAACACCAATTCTAACTGAATGACCTTCCTGATAAATTGCAGGAAAGAAGGTAAATAAAATAATTTTCTTTCTGTCTTACTGATAAATGCTAAAGAAATAGGATAACAAAGACAATCTGAAACTTCAGTGAATGAGGCAGTTCAATAAAAAGGAGCTCTGTATGGCTTAAGAAATCAAACCAATTGTTCTGAATCTAAAAGACTACACATAATTGCTGTACATGCACTTGTGCACCTAGCCCTGCTAAAGGAAGACAGGGCACAACGTTACCTCTGCCAGGGGAGCAAGGCCAGCCTCTGCTATCTGGCAGCCCCTGCTTTCCACCTGGGGCCTTGGCTGTAGATGAACTAAGGAGCACATAGATAGATGTGCTCAACTATTTAGATCTCAACCAAGAAAAGAAGTGTTTATAAGAAAAACAAGTCACTGAACCTAAAGCAGCTTAGTAAGGTACCTCCTCGGGTGGCCACAGGAGACCCATGGTCCGAGGAAGTGACCAACCTACTGCACTGGGAAAAGCTACAGCCACCAAGAACATCCTTCAGGTTCCAAGGAAAGAGTTAGCATGAAATGCCACCCACAGATAAAAACCTGGCACAACCTGAATATGCTCAAAGTACAGTTCTCTGCTGAGTCTGGAGAAAGGTGACTTGCTTTTTCTGTTTAGGTTTAGGGAGTTTGTTTGCTTGTAGGTTCCAAGTTCTTATTTTTCACATTATCCCAAAGATAAAAGCTACATTGTGAATGACACAAAAGCCTTTCTTATAGGTCAAAGAGACAAGCTGTACCAGCCTTCACCAACAGAATGGGTTCCATGGGAACATCACTTTGATAGCACACAACAAACTGAGAAATAAAACACTGCCCAGTACCATACAGATGCACCTAATTAGCTGTGAATAAGCTGGCTCAGGCACTAAAATGGGTGTGAGTGGCATGGTGCACAGCTTGGGCCATGCACAGCTCAGAGCTCACTGTGAATTAGCTGCCTCCTGGAGTGCCACAACAACACGCTATGCTGCTTCCATGATCCATGACAGGGTCAGTCCACATGCCACCTCATTGTAAAGATGTATCTACCATTCTCCTATGGACAACCTCTTCCAACTGATGTGGCAAAGGAGTTAACTTCCAGGGGTGTTTAAAAGTATGTCCAGCTGTGTCCTCAAAAGCAGAAGGCACATAACACATGCCAAAATTGAGGCCATGTATGAAGACAACCATTTACCCATGCTGTCACAGTTGCTATCTTAAATCACTACATAGGCACATATCCCAGGAAAGTCTCCCAGAGAGATGATGTGGATTTGGAAAGGGTGATGTGCAAATGCTTCAGATTTTTTTAGCCATGGACAGTCTCAAGGAAAGCAATAAGACCAAAATCCAGACCTTTGCTCAATCTCCAGGGATGTCATGAAAGCTTTTGTTCCAGTCATCTGCACCTTACTAAGCAGAACAGGTTGTCCTGAAAAAGTCAGCTAACAAGTCAGTTCTGGCAAGGTACAACAATCAGTCACTGAAGATGGGCACACCTGAAACCTTCATTTGTCCTGCTAAAGAAAATAGGAGCATTACCTACTTTCAGCTTTGCTTGGTGTATTGTTCCCCTTAATGCTCCCAGATGTTTTCAGGTTCTTGGGTAAAGCAGTTTCCAAGTAACTGATAAACTGCCATTTTTGCTACCTACAGCCCACGTTCTTGCAGGGCTTAGGGTAAGGGATATATGAACTGTGAGATGCCCAGTCTTCAAAAAAGAAATGTATCTGCCCACCTGAAATAACTGATGCTACAGAGCAGGTGAATGTAGTGGCAAGCAGAGAAAAAGGGAATTTCTAATGATATCTCACACATATCTTTTCCAGCTAGTTGCAGAATAGCAAGACAGGATGTCAGAATTAAGCAAAGCAACTGTTGTTCCTATATGAGAAAATACCCCTGCCAAAAAATAGACTTTGTAGTCATATAAACTTTAACACAAGAAACTAGAATATCTGACCATGTTATATCTTCACTGCTTATACAAGACTATTTTTACTATCCCTTATATACTGCTATCTTGAAATAGGGTTTTACCCATACAGTTTTGAGATTCCTGAGAATCAATTTAGATAATCAATTTCCCGCATTTATCTTCTTCCAGATACCTATAAGAACTTTGCTGCAAAGTGAATTTAAGTGAATCAATATTACATTTAGGTTAGTTACTCATTCACCACTTAAGAAGTAATTTCAGAACTGCTAGGCATCACTATATCATGCATCCAGAGCATCAGAGACTGAAATGGTTAATGGCTTAAACATTCTAAGATCACCAAAAGGCTTCTTTGCACTGTAGCAGACTGAAAAGAAGTAGCTGCTCACCCAGCAAAGCCCACTCCTCCCTGAACATGCCTACTGCAAAAGGACCTTTGGATCAGGTAAGTGGGTGCCATTGTCCAACTATCCCAGGTGAAGAAGGGAGTACATACTTGAAGCTCCAAACTGGATTTCCACATAAGAGAAGGGGCTAATATGAGGCAAATCCTGTGAGGTGGTATAATCCTTCTTACCATGCAATCCTTTATGCGATGACTCTGCTGTAAAACCTCAAAGACACTTCGCATCTAGCCTGAGCTATTCATCTCAAATGTTGGACCATGATCGATGCTGAGTCCTCGGATGTGTCAGAGACTGATTACATGTCCTGGGACATGCCCCATGACACTATCCATTGTAAAATTCCCCACCCCAGGGGAGGTACAGGGCATTCCCACCTGAGCTTACAAATGTATAATAACTGATGAAGTCTGAGTTTTGGGGGGACCTTCCCCAGTCCCAACAGATCAAGACCATCACTTTGACAGGACTGCAACCACCAATTCAACCAACAGACATGGAAGCTGCTATGTAAGTGGTGACTATGCAAATCTTAGGACCCTTATCCCTTCTGTCCCTTTCTCTCCCTTACACATTTTCTTAAGTGTTATTTTTATGCTTTAATATTGCTGTCTTACTATAGATGATAACACCCAAACTGGCAACATACCTGCTTACCTTTGAAACAAAATAAAAATAAACCCTACATATTACATGTTTAAAAACACCAATTATTGAGTGTCCTTTCACTCTAATCTACCCTAAGGATTTCATTAACAAGAACCCGGGTTACCCATTCAGGGGTGTGTCACAAGCTTACAAGCTCTCATTTAGTCAGCTGGATCATGTGAAACATTATTACAGAAATTTTTAAATGTTACTGGCTCCACAGATTTTATCTGGCTATGTTTTCCTTTAGGTCATGAAATAAAGTATGAATATGAATAATTGCTAAGATCAGGTAACACAATTTAAGGTATGATAAATTCTTTTCCAGAGGTATGGTCTGCCAGTGGGGGGAACATCACCCCTACTTCACCCCCTCCAAAAAAATCTCCAAAGACAAACAAATACACCCTCCCATCAGATAACATTCCATTAAAGATATTCCTTTTCTATTACAGAAACAGCTAACATGCTCTACTCTATAGACAAGATACGCAGATGAAATTTTTTGTGGATATGAGGATCTCACTCCAAAAGCAAGTCAGATGTAGCAATTACTATACTCACTTAAAGACATTGATCAAAGCCTTTAGAGGGAGCTGGACTCATCCCAGTGGCTTGGGTCCAGTGTTAATCACAGGTGAGGTCACATATACTTTCAGAAATTTTGACTAGTAACTACTTATGCTTTGAATTTCCCTATTGAAACAGCATCTTAAGTCCCTGGAAGCTCGACATGCAAGAGTAAATGTACACACATTAATCTTGCTTCTTCAGGACATGGCTGGGCATGTTAGAACACAAAAATTATTCCATTTCATCTGGTCTCCTACATTTTCCCCCGCCAAATACAGCTAATGTTTCTGTCAAACGTGATTTTTAATCTTAATCTGGACCTAGAGAATGACAACTACTCTGCAGCATCTGAGGGGTAAAGTGGATTTTAGAAATTTCAGCCATACCAAAGTCAAATGGAAACTCAAGACATCTTAGATGATGTTTTAAGATGCAAATTTACTCCCTCTACTTGATAAAGCATACATGAAACGCTGGTGATTTTATCCGGCATGCAAGATGAATGAAACCATAAAAAAAGTTACCAAGCTCCCTGCACTGACATTGTCAGCAACATCATTGTTCTTTGGGCATAAGAGAAGCATTTCACCCTAAAAGGGTTGAAAAAAGAAAGCAGGTTTACTTCAAATCCTGAAGAAAAATAAAAGCAGTGCAAAAGAAACTCAGCATTAGGAGAACAAAGACAGTAGCACTGCAAACCCTGTTTTAGGAGCAAAAATGGCAACAAGATCGATCCAGTTGTTTTTAAAGTGGATTTTCAATGAAGATGCAAAAGAGCTCTCAATCCGAGAAAGCACTTAAGCACCTGATAACCTTAGCATGTAAATAAGGCTCCAGGTTTCCATGGCACTAATAACAAAGTAGATGTTTCATTGGATTAGGAAAGAACTATTTATTTTCTCCTTGCAACTGCTCAAGTAATTACTTCATGCTGAATAAAGGCTGGCATGTTCAGAGATTCACTATTCCCTGAAAAAAAGACCAGTCAGATATACTGAACCATATATTACCCTTGGATGTATTTTATAATACTAAACCTGAAAATTTCTGTTATTCCATTTGCAGGGAAACCTACATAAACACTAAATATGCAAGGTGGGTAATACAGTATCATCTATAAACAAACTTTTTTAAAGTTGTTAAATAAAAGGTGATGTAACAATTCTGTGTATTACAATTGTATTTACTCTCCCCTTGAGAGTACTTTGGAAGGATCAGATAATTGTTTAACTTCTTTCAAAACAGCCAATCTTCAAACTACCTTTAGAGACAGTAATATACAATAATGAATATTTCACAGAAGAAATGGGTCCTTGATCTGTTTCCCCCAGTGAAGCTTAGTCTTCAGTTTAACACAGAAAGACAAATGTACGCCTGCTCTTTAACAAAACTCTATCCTATTAGTAAACCACAGAAAGTAAATACCCTTCCAAGCGGGCAGCCCTGCCTGTTGAGGTGGGAATCCAAATATATCCCCACCCCACAAATTTATTTCTCATGAACACTGGAACCTATCCCAGTCAATCACATACCTATTGCCAAAGTTGATTTTTCCATACTTTTCTACAAGTAACACACCTCTCTAAAGATGTGCTGAATTGTTGGCATCCTACAGTAACCTATTCCAAAGTTTACACTTGCCAGACAACCCCAGCTGGTTTTTGTGGTTCTGCTACTGCACAGCTCATTAGAGTCCAGCTTAATGTCCTCACAGGACTACAGCATCTTCTTTAACTAATTGAGTTTTATTTGCCATCTGCAGTAGTATCAAAACTGTAAGTCAGTACAGCTCAATTGAAAGAAAAAGCTGAAGTCATGTCAACGTAAAAATTGAAAACAAGCTAACTTGTATTCCTTCAGCAACAAATGCAGGAAACATATCATCCTGAGCAAAACATGCAATCAAATTTCTACTCAATTTGTCCTGCTATGCCATCACAGCCAAAGCCAAATACTATTCCAGGGTCCTCAGCTTTCTGACCAGCCCCAAATAGCTGCCCTCATGCAATCCTCTTCCACAAAGTACCCAAGAGCAAGATGAAAATAAAAGCCAAACAGACCAACACCCACAGCAGGGCATTTCTCTTACCCCACAGGTTGCATTCAGATGCATCAGGGCAGGCTGGTTACAGCCCTGATGGGAAAGGCACCTCGAATCAGGAACTGGGGCTGGCAGAACGTGGTAGGTCCCCACATCGTCCTCCACAGCGGAACTCATAACTGTGCATGGCTTGGGGCTGGGACACACGATTCCAGGCTGTCACCAGCCTCCTATCTTTAACTGTTGTTCCAAGAAAATAAACCTGCAGAGCACCTTTTTGTTCCTGAAGAGAGTTGTCTTTTAGCCAAAATCTAAAACAGCTGGTCTCTGCATATGCACAAAAGGTTACTTTATACTTTGCTATCAATAGTTAAGAAAACAGCTTAAGAGTTCTTCCTTGATTTCTTCCAGTGATGTTAAAGTAAAGTATTTTGCAGCAATGTATTTAACAGAAACAATTCCAAACCTTATCTTTAACAAGAAAAGCACTCAATGTGTGTATTATGTCTTTACTGAGGGGATCCAGAATAAATCCCTACAATAAAAGTCACATCAATATAGCTGATGAATATTTTATACTTCTAATGTAATCTAAGCTCATTTATCTCAGTGAAACTTCCTGTTTTCTGCATATATCCTGAAATCACTTTTCCTGTAATAAGATACAGAACAGCATCAAGTTCCTCATTTTGGTACAGTCATATTTACCTCTCATATAGGCCAAACTACAGGAGAGTCAAAGTGAGCAGTGTGGAAAATGTAATAGCTTTATAAATCAATAATGGTATTAAATATGCAGAGAAGAGTATAAAGGACAACCACTGCCTGGAGATCATGGTCCAAGGATTCTTTCTACTGCACCTCTCATTTATCTAACACCTGCCTATGATGAGAGCTTTTTCCTGAGTCAATTTATTCTTCCATAGCTTCTCTGGTGTTAGTCAGCTAAATTACAGAACTTGAGGCTGTGAGATGGAATTGCATAAGAAATATATTTGCATTGATTTTACTAACAAACTCAGCAGGCTCAGAGAAAACCCCTGCTCAGCCGGCAGAACACTTCACTCAACTTGTATACTGCTGGCACATGTCTACAATTTCCCTTCTCTCTCCTTTATTAGAAACAACCAAATACACAAATGCAAGCAAATTTTTTTGCAACTTTCTTCAGGAGAGAATTAATGCATTTCACAGCGGCCCAATCTGAAAAGCTTTCTCTTCAGAAGCCACTTAATGAATTACCATCCTTTAATATTTTCAAGGAACCATGTGCAGATTAATTTGCATCTTTAATTCAGGAGTGCAGAGCAAGTAACAGGAGAGTTGCAGTTGCTGCCTATGCATCTATTCCATCCATTTAGAAGTAACCTGCTTTCCAAGAGCATCTACTATATTTCAAATATTCTTGTATATGTCACCATTAGAATTCATAGAAATCAGATTAATCTGTTTCAAATGTTAAATTAATTTATCAAGGTAAGTAATATTCATGTAGTATTACTACTATGGCTCATGGAAGGCAATAAAAATCTATATTGATATTATTTTTAGCCCATTATTGAATTCTAACCTAAGGTTACAGCCAGCCAGCTTCAGCAAAAGCACTACCCTGTATCCTAAGACTGGCCACAACTAATAACTGTAGGATGACATTCTTGAGACACATGTGAGCAACTGATATCCTACCACTTGCTTGTAAACAGAATAGAAGGCTGGAGTTTTTAAGGGGCAGAAATTAACTTCAAAGCAAAGACAACAAGTTTTTTACTAACTCAAATGTGTTATGCATTTTTAGGAAACTAAAATATTCTGTACTTGAAATGATACACATCTGTATTAATACCCAGTTTAAGAAGCAAATTATACAAAGGTAATCTTTTGAGTAGGATGTGAGTAATATGAGAATATATATAACCACCATAAAACAACTGACCCAGTGCCTGCAATCTGTGGGAAAGCCATCCATGAGATATACTCAGTATGGCACCTGTTGATCACAAGGAACAGAGATGCTTTTCCATTAGTTACTTTGTAATGACAGAATTCAATTACAACCACAAAAAACAGCAGCAAAGTGCCCTCTGCATGTCAGCTTCTTTTTACCACAAGTCTAAGCACTAGAAAAAAATAAGAATGAAAATACAATTCATTCTCATGAAGAAAAAGGATTTGATTACAGCATCCAAAGCCCTGTACCAGCTGTGTGCATAAACCTTGATTTAATTGGCAGAAGTGGAGATTTAAGAAGCTGTCATGATAGGCACACAGACAAAGTGAGGAACTCACAGGCAATGATTCTGTCCAAAACAAAAGGAGCTAAGACACAGTAATGAGTTTTTCTGTTACCTAGGATTTGATGGTTTGAATGCCATGGTTATTGCCTGCTCAGCCATTTCAAAATTTAACCATGTCCAAACCCACAGATATGGAACAAGAGGGAAGCAGAACAGTAAGGGTTACCTAGTGAAGATCCTTGCATTAGCCTGAACTAGCACAAAAGTGAGCATGCAAGGAAGAAGCCAGAGGACAGATCTGCCATGGCTGATCAATATTCCCTTCGATAATTTTGATTCACTGCTATAATGACAGCACTGATGGACTCATCTCACACATACTGACTTAAGTAGGTTGCAGCCCAATCTGTCTTGAAGCTGAAAGACTATCCTTGAATAGTTCAGCTTGGAGTAATGTAGATGAAAAAATAAAACACAATGCTAGGACTTTCTTGTACAAAAATCCTCCCCAAGTTACCCTTATTTCAGCTAGTTTATGGATGAGGAGCTGGGTATTTCATTCTTCCCTCTTCTGCTGAATGCTTCAAGGGGTCATGGCAATGGAATTCACCTGAAGTTATTCAAAGCCAGTCACTTTCTTAAACTGATTCTTTCTATTACGATATGAATGTGTTTTCAGTCTGTTTGTTGAAGACTGAGCCCTCTCCCTTACTGTTGTCCTCTTATGTCTTTTCTTAGTTAATTTATCTGAAAAAAATGCATAAACGGTACCAGCTGCAGCTTTGATAACTTTGTTTTCCTCTCACCCAAAAGACAAAATTCTTATTTCCTTTTTATCATTAAGATCCTCTCAAAACTGGTATTTCCAGTGTGCATCTTAATTGAGATATTCTTCCCAAGTAAAGACTTTAGCAAAAGTTGCATGATTTTTCCATATTGCAAACAGAGCTGATAAAAATCACATTTATTCAGAGGGAGTCACAGCACATGCACCATATCGGATGGATAACTCCCAGCATGACTGGAGTTTTCAGTAAACACAGCAAGTTACATACTAATAAAGCAGATGATAGATTTGGCACTCAGAGGGCTTTTTTTATTTTTTTAAAGTCACTTCTTTCTTCTCCCCTTCTAACTGTACTGGCAATCCTTTCCTCTACAGCACACAGAAATCAGACTAAGGAAAGACAAAACCCCTTGCCAAGGACTGTTCAATGACATGGGCAGGCTTCCACCTGGCTCTTCACTGATCCCTCAGCTAACAGAGTTAATTAGTTATAAACACCATCATGGAAAACCATTTTGAAGTCCAGCCTAAAATCCAGCCATTTCATTATTTAGGGAGTACTTTTATCTCTTGAGCAACAGTCCTCCACACTCAAAATGCCAGACATCTTCACATTCATGTGGAATGCAACCCTGCAATATCACTAAAGACAAAATGCCAATTCAATTTTAGCTCCTGAGGCTCAGCAGTGATGGCTTGTGACAAGGTAATCCAGGCATGGTATGATTTCAAGACATTTAGATCTGAGCTGGCAGCCCTGCGTAATGTTAGCTCTGCAGCTTCAAGCACCCCTGGAGAGAAGGACACAAGCATCCCTTGGGGCCTTCTAGTCATACACTACTCGCAGCTTTCCTTGCCTTTGCCCTTCCCAGAGCTGCCAATATTTCTTGTTTGCACTGTTTGCACATCTATAGTTCACTCGTGTTTGGGTTTGAACCCTGCCCTGCACATTTACCAGTCCTCAGGACTTCTCTCATTACAAGAGCACCTCAAGTGCTTCTGCTGTTCCAGCTACTGCTCTCTACAGTAGTGTCAGCCTTTTGTCCTCAGCCTAACCCTTCTGTCCTTCCTTTTGTAGGAGAGTCTGTGACAAGACTCAGGCAAAAATAATTGTGATTAAAAAAGGCAGAAGAGATGAAAATCAGCTCTTTGTGCTAGACTCATTTCTGTTTCATCCTGATACTAGGATTTTGATCATAATCTGTTTGCTTCTCTTTAGATCAAGAGATTTACTTTTTCCCTTCTAGGCCAAAGTAATGAAAATGTTTCCTCTTTCTTTTAACCATCTGAAAAACACTACTATAATTTGAAATAGGGGCTGAGCTATTAAACTTGCCTGTTCCACTTAAAAATATTTTTAATCAGACACATTCTTCAGTTTAAGTAGTATTGAGACATGTAACAATATCTGGGTACGGGTAATCGTATATACACAAAAAAACAAATTTCAGCCATACAGAATAAGGCACGCTCCAAAATGCAACTGAAATCACCGATTTTACTTAAATCTCAAGCACATTTTATGTCAATACCACTTGCATATACCCTGATGATGAGATTGTGGATGCCAGCAAAAGCCCTGTGATTTCCTTAGGAGGATCTTGACTCAGGCCTCTATATCGTCCTGAATTGGAGAATTCTGGACATCAAATGACAGATTAAAAAAAAAAAATCTACTCAGAATACACAAAAAAGTGAAACTCAGTGTGTTTACAGAATATACACCTGCAAAAATGTATATTCACCTACAGTTAGACTCCTGTAACTTTCACCTTCCCCTGCAAGAATAATTTCCATCTGTTTTAGCAATGTATGAGATCCAAGACTGGCTTGATTACATATTGTCAGCATGAGAACATTGTCACATACATAAGGAAGAGAGTCAAAAAGTCAAATTTGCACTTTAAACTCAAAATAACCATCAAACCACGAAATACAGGAAGACAGACTTTACCTCAGTCATGTCATCTGAAGCTGTCCTCAGAGGTACAGCCAGGGAGGGTGGTAGGTGGGTGAAGTTCAGCCTAGTATTTCCTCAGATTTACAGTAGAGAGGGAGATAGACAGGATCTTTCTTTGTTTCCCTACTTGACCATCTCAAACTTATGTGAAGGCATGGGATAGCACTGTTACTGGCTATCCTAAAAGATAAATCATTCCTCCCTTGACAGAAGAAATTACTTCCCATTGATTTTATTGTTTGCCATTACACTTTTAAATCAAGAACTGTATCATGGTTTAACTCCAGACAATGCTTTCTCATTCCCCTCCAGTGGAATGGGGGAAAGAACTGGAAGGGTAAAAGGAGAAAAAAAAAAAAAAGAAATCATGGATTGAGATAAAGACAGTCTAACAAGTAAAGCAAATACACACACAAGCAAAGCAGAAAAAGTCCTTCTTCCCCACATGGTAAAGCACAGTAATTATATCATAAATGGCAGAGAACCAGCAAGTTGCATCTCACCAGTGAGACTTATACATACACTTAAACAGGCTAAATTTCTCACTCTCTCTCTCCCACAAATTGTGTTACTGTACCTTCGCATCTTTCCACAGAACCCTAAGTACTACTTTAAGAAACCTGTTTCTGACACTATGTCAAGGCATTGATTTCATGATGACTTGATTCTTGCATGTGCTTGACATAATCAATTATCAATAAAAGTCAAAAAGATGCAAAAACACAAGAAGGTGCAAATCCAGGAACGTTTTGCCTATGAGATTCATTTTCCATTTGCTTTAGTAGACAGAGGACCAGCCTCTATTTCAAGGAATTTCTTACATCATTACATTCAACTTGTTACAGAGATAAACAATTTTTCTTAAATCATTTTTAGTGCCACCTAGAAGAACCAAACATTCAAAGTGTGCATTCCAAAGAATACTAGAATGCTCAACCCAAATCTCCAGCAGCACTGAATCTGTTTCTCCTCATCTTACAGCATGTCACTTTTTTGCTGATAGAAGAAAACCAATGACAGAATTATTAGATCAGCATTGTATTTCCTACATAATTGCTGTTCTGTACTATTTCAAGAAAGGAAGTGTTAGAAATTCTGCTAAAGAGTAGATTATTCAGCTACAGATTTCTTGCCTTGGTCAACCTGTAGGACTGACCACTAAGGTAGAGTTCTCCCCAAATGTACATCAAGTATCACCCCACCATGGAACTGTTCTCAAGGACACACTTTATATTCTCCTTGGTCTTTCCAAGAAGAAAAGGGGCACCACAAAGCTTGGAGAGGAATTCACATAAGAGCAATAACACAGTGAAGGACAACATAGAGAAACAGGTTCTCACATACATAGAGCATCAGCCCTCTCTGCACCTCGATTCAACAAGAGGGAAGTCAAATACACCTTTTCCTCCCTTTCAACTACTTCCTTCTTTTTTCTCAGGTAACAACCTCCTTTTACAGAGCTTAAATAAAATACACTGCTTTCCTGCCCCTCAAATAAAAACATCCATTCACTTGGTGAGGCCCTAAAAGATGTGGCTAATGAGAAACAGAAGAGTGTATAAATAACAGGAGGAGCAGATAACATGGTATGTTTCCTCTGACACAGCACTCGTTGCATTTAAGACCATCTTTAGTGGGACAGATCAAAAGCAAGGTTAAATCTGCAAAATTCCTTAACTTTACCCTGCAGTCTCACGTTATAAATTCTGAATTCTTGTGATGTTTTTGAAATTATGCAAATTTGCTTTTCTACTGCAGCAGAATCAAAACGAACAAAAGGGAGAAAAGAATATTGGCATCTTCCAGAAAACAATATTTTCAAATATTCCAAGTAAAATTTCATCCAGCTGCTAAACACAGCACCATGTCCTCTGCATCAATGAACTCAAATTTAACCTTTATTCAGCATCTAACCAAGGAAACAGAGCAAGATCACAGCAGTCTAAGTTCTTGGTTGAAGTATACAGAGAGCTGTAATACCCACAACCATCAGAGAGCTGAAGAGTGGAAACAGACTCCCAACTAAAGCTGTCACTGAGACACAATATATTAGGTGTTATCACAAATGGAGTATACATCAAGAGAGTTTCATTTTATATGACATGACAAACTCACATCCTAGTGAATTAATATGGTGCTAAAGAAGGTGTTACAGTGCTCTTTCATCTGAACCTTTCCATGTGAAATTCATTTACAAGGCCATCTGAACCAAATTTATTTGTTAGATATGCTGCATATGGGCATTTCAGTTGTGGCAATGAAAAATTTGCATGTACCTAAGAAAACACAGATTAAAAAAATATTCCAGCAATGAAAGTTGCATGCTTGGCTAAAGTATAAAATTTGTCTTTATTAAAATGAACCATTTTTTCTTTCTAGTCCTTACATTTCATCTGCTCCAAGTCTGTATTTCAGAGAGTAATAAAAAGGAAGCCAAGTATTTTTCATCTACTTCCCACAGTTACAATAAAATAAATGAAGGCTTGTTAATGGTAAAAATTGCCCTCAATTAAATATTATCTTATAGATGCTAATACAAATTGTATATTCAAATTGTCAATATTCTGGTATACTGGGTGCAGCTGGGATGCAGTTAACTTGCATCACAGCAGCCCATGTGGTGCTGGCTTTTGTATCTGTGCCTAAAACACTGTTGGTGACTCACCAGTGTTTTGGCAATTACCAAGCAGTGCTTGCAGAGCATCAAAACCACTTTTGTTTCTCAGTTTGTCCCTCCAGTGAATGAGGTGGGAAAGAGGCTGGGAGGGAATGCAGCTGGGACAGCTGACCCCAACTGCCCAAAGCAGCATCCCAGACCACATAATGACAAGCTCTGCGATTAAACTGAAGGACAGTCTGTCCCAGGTAGTCATCAATCTGATGGTGGGAGATGGTGAGTGATTTTCTTTGCATCACATGTTTATGCTCCTCTTCCTAATCAGGGTTCAATAAATCAGTGTTTTCTTTTTGATTTGTTTTTGGTTTGGTTCTTGTGGCAAGACACAAAGTGCCATGGAAATTACTAACTAAATTGTGAACTGGGTTGCAGTGTGGAAGAAACTCAAAGGGGAGTCAAACAAACATATCTCAATAATTCCGTCAAAAATAGAGCTGTGCCCGAGGAAGTCAGGGAACATCCATTTCAGAAAACAAAATCTGTAATTTAAATTAGAGGAACCAACAGCTCACCGGCAGACAGACTGAGCAGGGTTGCTGCAGCTCAGCAGTCACAGTACAAGCTCTGCTAGACACACATCATGCTAAATGCAATGAGAAACTGCCTTCAGACAAGTCTATCAATTTTTTGAATCAGATCACAAGTCAAAACAAGCTCCCAACTATTTCTAGTCTTCATCAAGCTGAAGCTTCCTAAGTGAATGAGACTGAAAATTCAGTTTTCTTCCCAGCTGTGCTGCTGATCCAATCTAGACATAAATTGAAATCCATCAGACCATGACCAATTAGCAGAGTGAGTGCGCACGGCCACAGCCACACTGCTGGGCTCCACCTCCAGCACTGCACCACCTCCTTATGCAGGTGTGAAGCTGCTTGGGCAGGCTTTAAGTCTCTGCTTGTCTACTGCAAGCTGTAAGATCCCCAGAGTACTGTATAATTACCAGTGATTTAATCTTTAAAGGCAGAAGTAGCAGAGTAACATACTGCTCTCCAAATCCACAATATTAGTTTTTTTCTTTACCGACATGCAATTTAAAAAAAAAAAAACACAAAAACCAAAACAAAAATAAACAAAACAAAAATATACCAGCAAACCAAAACAAGACAAATTGCATTCACTATTACAGAAAAATTCTAATAAACAATTGTTACCTCATAACAACATAATTATGTTATATCCTGATTTTGGAAAGATGTTTTTACCTATGAAATAAGTAGGTGAAAGCAGAGAATAGCAGTCCTTATCTCTTCTATCTGCTTGTTCTCTGCCTTCAACTCACCTTGTTTATTCCATTTCTGTCTTAAAGAGAATAATACATATTTTATACAGCACCATAATCTTGCACAGGCTCCAACAAAAAATAAACACACCAGTAATAATAAAATTATAAGCTGTATCAGATTCAAAACAAGTCTTCATCTGAGCAATTTTTAAACCTCTTCTGTGAAGGCTTAAAACCTTCTATTTATGTACATGTATACAGCATGTGGATATACATATCTGCATACCTATACATGTATATTAAACACACTTGAATGCATACAACCCATACACATTTTACACATAATCTATAATTTTATCAACATTGTCTATTAGAACTTAGTAACTTTACATATATCAAACACCGTATATAAATTTTATAGTATATAATGGTGACTGGTCACCTGCTTCCTCCAGACTGTTAAATCCATTTCTCTGTAGAGAAGCAATCCTTTTTCAAAAGGAAAAACACTGAGGGTACCAGAAGCAGAAAGTGACAGAAAGGTCCAAAAGCTGAGAAGACAAACAATGGCACTGGTACCAGTTCCCAGGAGGACACAGGCAGCAGGAGCAGAGGCCCAAAGCACAGATGGCTGGGAAGCCTGAGTGGGCACCACCACTGGACCTGGAGGATGACAGCAGTGGCTGGGAAGTCCATAGAGCACATTCCAAACAGAATAGCGGGAGAGAGTCCAAAATAAAGTGTTCCAAAAAGGACATTTTGCCTTGTTAACTTGCCCAACAGCCTTATTACCTTGCTTTTCAACTTGCTGCCTTAGAAATGCACTAAAATAGTGCATTTGTGGACTTCATGGTGCTGCATAAGCTTATAACTCAGTAGACTTTATGACTGCAAGTCATTTGTATTGATTTATTTACTTCATTACTGAGGGGAAGATGTAATTCTGCACTGATGGAGAATCAAATTGAAGATGGAATAGCTGATTAGCCATTTTAAAATCACATTTTGTAGTGAAGTTTTCTAATGACGCACCCAAAATTAACAGAGTTAAACAATCTAAATCTATAGTTAGAAACTTAAATCACTGATCTGATCTGTAGATAAATAAGTTATGCAGCTGCTTTTACAAACTCTCACCTTACTTCCCCTACTTGATAAAGTTTTATAAGACCTGCTAATGTAATTATGAAAACTATTTAATGGCATAAATGACATAGCAAGTTTTCACTCCTGGGCTTTGAAGGAACTGTGTTGATTGGGACCAACAGTTTCCTAAAAACACAGCTGGATACTCAGGGAACTCCCTTCCTACAAGCCACTGCACACGATGCAGTAAAAACATTGTGCCTTTAAAATCCAAACTATTTTGGCATTTTCTCTTGATGTACCCTTCTCTAGCAGCACACAGGCATAATTATCATTAAAGCAATAATTTGGCAAGCATGAAACATCCTCCTTAAGTGGGAAATTAATCTTCCCACAGTAAGAGATGTAAATATTTAATCCTAAGGTACAAAAATTAATACAAGAAGTAGGAAGAAGACACAAGTCTATGAATAATAATAGTTATCACCTTCCTGTCAGGCATCTCAAAGTACTATGAAAAGATAAATAAGCATTATATTCTTGACTTACCTATGGGAAAAGTTGAGTGGAAATTGCTCAAGGCCACAGAGTGAGCCAGAGATGTAACTAAAGAGCAAAGCTGAGGCTCTTTAGTCCTGCTCTAGTCACCTGCTATTGCACCACACTTTAACATGCGAATCATTATGAAATGCACTGTCCTGTTGACCTCCCCAACATCACCCTTTCTTTGTCGGCTTTCTACAGATCACTTCCAACCTACCTTACCCTTCTGGATATCTCAGCCACCTGGCGAGGCCTGCAAGGACTGCCTTGAGCATCCCAGCCAGCACCATGCCCAGCACAGTCAGCAATGCTGGGACATCCCAATGGCAGCAGCCTCCACAAAGGTAACTGGGCAACCACACTGGTATGTACAGTGCCGTGGGAGGAGGCACCAGGGAGGATCTCCTGAGCAGCTGAAGTTCTCAGGAGGGCTGAGTCAGCTCTATCACTACCTCATGAAGATCCAGGAATGGATGTAATGAAACATGATGTCAGCACTCTGAGAAAACAATCTGTCATATCAACCTAATGCAGCCTGAATCTTTAATGCGATATTGATTTCACTAATGTTCCTCCATGCTGCTATCTGGAAGCAAAATACCTCTTTGTTATACAGTAAACTACACTCCAGGGTCATGCAGTACAATAGCCAATATCATTATGAAGGGGGGTTTGTTTTGTTAGTGGTGTTTTCTGTTGGATTTCTTTTTTTAAGGAGCAAGAGAAATTTAAAATTCCAAATTCAAAGGCAGTCATTAACATTTTTCACACTAAGAGGAAAACTGGCCATGCCTAATTCCACTCATCTGCTAAGGAGAAAACACATCAATATGGCTGGCATGTCCTAAGAAAGGGGGCAAGAAGACTGGCAGAGCTGCAAGAGATACAGAACAAGGTCTTGCAGCACTAAAACATTTCAGTGCTCAGTTCGAGGGCTCATGTGATCAGAATTGGTTCTTTTTATTCATTTCTTCTCACTATGCAAGTCAAACACTAATTTTTCCACCAAATGGCTAAAACTGTATGTCCCTGTATTTCAGTTTTAAGATTGCCTGCTTTAAATATGCTCAACATTGACCATTTGCCACTGATTTTGAGAGAGCTGTATTATTTCTGTTACCATGCTGTGGACACAGGAAACTCAGAACTAATTGAAGAGATTAGGAAAGTTCTGGTGACAAAAGGTTTTGATACTCGACTCCTTCACCAAACCCCAAAACTCTTCCTACTCTTTCCTCCCCAATCCTCTGTAGGACAAGCACAGATTCTGGTTCCATCCCTTCCCTCCCTCAAATCACAGCCAGCTCTTATTTCCCCATCTCACAGCCTTCTTGTATTGTCACGATTAAAGAGAACCACGTTTCCAATAAGGAAAAGAAGTTAACAAATATTTTTTGGGGTTCACCCCTTTCACATGTCTAAAGAACTGTCTTTTGTCTAGGTCTTAAAAATTGCAACTTTTGTCATTATTCATCACCTTTGCTTTTCATGCTGTAACTGCAGGCAGACAAACTTGTTATTCACCAAGTATTCTGCTTAACCTCATGCACCTCATTATGATGCGTTTGGAGCTATTCCCTTTCTTCCCCACATCTCACACATGTTGCCCCTCTCACTGACTTCCTCTGCCAATGACAGAAACCACAACAGGTTTGGAAAGCCAACACAACAACAGGAGTTACAACAATGCACTTCTACCCCTCTTTTTTGAAATCCAGAGCCTGTCCTTGGGCAGGATGCCACTTAAAGTGGGGCAACTACTTCTTTAAGTACTAAGAAAAATCTTCATCTGGCAGACAGTTGTGATAACACCTGTCAGTGAATAAATTATGAAATGCCTCTCAAAAAAGTGTTATAACTATAGTTAGAATATACAAGATGACTCATAACCCTGACAAATGATACCCCTATCTGTCAGATTGATAAAGCCAGGAAACTTTATATAGAAATCATACAACTTTCCTTCAGATAAAATCCTCCTGACAAATCTATATCTTTCCTAAAATAGTAAACTGCCTCGTTCTGTGGCTCAGAACACTATTTTTGTATGACACCTCACTACGAATAAGGACTACTTTGGGGTTTTTTGCATTTTATCCAGCTGCAAACAGGTAAAAGCCTGGAGGGAGGGGGGAAGTAATCATTAGTTGTCAGTAAAGGGAGCTCTGCCAGATAGCCAAAATGAATGATGCAGTGGGTTAAACACATTTCACCTCTGAGGGAAGTTAACTCTACAAATGTTCTGCTCCTAGTAATTATAGGTATATAAAAAGCTATGGCAATTCATAAGCTATCTTATTTTTTTCAGAAATATTCATGCAGAAAAGTAATTTTGAAGTTTAATAGTCAAGTGCAGTCAAGTTTTAACACATACACCTAAGGCATAGATTTTGTGTTACCACAGGAAAGTTTTGGATGGTTTTTTGTTTGTTTCAGTTTTTTGTTTGTTTTGGTTTTTTGGGGAGTTGGTTGTAGGGTTTTTTTAGTTTTTTAATGTTGGCAAATGCTCTTAAGCAAATAAAGCATTGTAGACATCAAATCTTCACTGATCCCAGGAGTTTCTGCTGTAAGATTAACAATATTGATACTTTCACTTTAAGAAACAGATTTAAAAAAAAATATCAACTGTTTAAATGCTATCTGATTAGCTGCATTATCACTGAATTGAAGATGCTATAGGAGAGATTCATGTGAAAAAGGTTTATGTGCCAAGTATATGACCTGCAAGCTTAAGTATGACAACCACAGATTTTTATTTTTTTTTCTGTGATGTTTAGAAAAAACCCCTGACTTTACTGAACCATTTTACCCATTGCTTTTATATTGCAATTATTTTTCTCAGGAAAAAAATACATTCCAAAAAACATACTACTATTTTCAAAGTAGCATCTCTGCTTCCAATATGTGAGGTGACCTTAAAGCGGTTTAGTGCTTTGATTTGGGGTTTTGTTTTCACACCTATGTAGAAGATACCACCAGTGAATCCTCAGATGCACTCTACCTTTCCATTTTAGTTAGGTCAGACTGATTTGGTCCTGCTTTGTAGCACAATTCAAGTGTTTCAAAGATTCCATTTCTTTTTCACTGAAGTGAGCACAGGAAAAGAAGAATAATTGGAATATTTTGTACCAAGGACTGTCTGGGTCATCACAGAGCCAGAACACCTACAGGGAAATGAAGACACTCATAATAAAATAAGAACCTTTTTTCAAGAAGATTCTCTAAACAGTTCCTATCCTTCATGACTTATGAAGCTGAGTCAGTGTTTCTATAGTAAAAGAAGTTTAAGTGTCATTAAAAAAAAAAAAAATCCATCTACTTCAGGATCAGTTCTCACTCTTGCTATTTAATTCCTCAGAGTTGACATTGTTTCCAACCTTTCAAGCTTATATTACATAGAAAAATAATCAAGTCCCTCCCTTCCTCTCCATGAACAACAATGATGGTACGGTAGCTAAACAAGCAGGCAGGAAACGTAAGTCTCTAAACACCAGAGAATACAGTCCCTGAATCATAGACTTGAGTGCTAACACCCAGGCACTATGGGAACAAGTTTCTCTCGCAGTTTCAGCTCCTAGCAGGCATGCAGAGCCCTGCTCCTGACAGCAGCATCCCCTCAAATCACTGCACCACAGCAAGAGCTTAAACGAAGAGCTTCATTCAGCTGTGGTGATGCACATCCAACAGATAAAGGAGCTTAGCAGGGATCAGATAGCTCCTGCCACACAGCCCTTAGATTTAATTTTCCCCCCTTTTACATGCAACCACAAGATTAAAATTAATAATAACTTTTTTAAAAAAATCACAATTTGAAGAGAAAGTAAAAAGCAAAGCCTGAAAGCATTTCTAGTAGTTTCACAGGACAATGGAAAAGGGGAAAAAGACCTTGTATAGGCAGAAATGTCAGTAGTGTAATTCAATCAAGATGTTCTTTACAGCACAAGTAATGGGTTTCAGGGCACCTTGCAGTATTAAAGGAACTGATCAGTTTATGGAGAGGGAATGGTCTTCCTCACATTCCAGCTCAGTAATGTGAAAGAGCTTCACAGACCTTTGCCATGGGTAGAGCTGATAACAGGAATTAGCCATGCTAGTTCAATTAAATATACACAAAATTAGACTAGGAGAATTATTGAAAAACCACTACAAAGCTGATTATATGTTAAGCATTAGCTACTAAGAACATTAATGTTATGAATTACTGTAATAATTACTTTAAATCTGGACAATTAATATTTTGTTCTGTAGGGCCCCATTATTAGATATCACCTTGAAGTAAATGTTGTCAAAATTTAAACATTACTGTAAAAGTCTCGCTTTTTGAAGAAGTACATGTTATTTTGAATTCTTTTCCCTTACAGAAAGCAAACTAACTAGTTAGGTTGCCTCAAAATTAGGATTTTAAGTTATCCATTTTGCACATACGTATCCTGTATGCAGGTCAGTTTCCAGTATCCTACACACCAATTCCCATGTGCCATATGAAGGGAAAGATGCACCCACAGGAACAGACTTTAACCAAGTATTTGGGGGAAGACAATAGGCTTTTGAACACTGTACTGGAAAACACTTTGCTATAAAAAAATCATTAGATCCCGGTTCCTAATTAGCTGCTGGCAATATTTGTATAAAGCCGCTTCTCACACTGCTCCATGTGTGTTAACTCAGCACAGACTTTCTTTAACCACAAAAAGGTCCAGCAAACCATGCAACTTTTCTTTAAGCTAACCAGTGAGCTTCCATCACCCACCACCCATCCTCACACAAGCTTCTCATTTCTCAGCCACTTGACTGCTTTGGCCACGAGGGAGATGCACAGTTTGCACTCCCCGTCCCATCCACAGCTGCTATTCAGTGCTGGGGAGCCAAGAGCTTATCCCGGGCAGTGAGGAACGTTGACCTATTTAGTATGAAGTGAATGGCCTGTCTATTCCTATATTTCCTGGTACCAGCCTTATTCTTCTGTTCTGCCCTGAAAACACCCAAAATAGAAATCATTTAAAAGACTCCAGCTCTTAAAACGGTTGCTGGGTCACATTCTCAATGAAAGAACATGACAGATTTCTAAAGCAGCTTTCCTGAGGCTTCTGAGACCTGTGGCAATACAGACACAACAAAGTATTTGCAGCCTGACCTACAAATCACTGATTTTAAAATTCCTGCTGCAGAATCTCTTGTCACTAACAATAATTTGGGTTTTGTCACCAATATTTTAACTTAGAGATATTATTTGCTAATGAAGCTAATCTGTTGGCAGTTTCATGTAAGCTTATAAAACTCTACTTGATATTTTAGACCAGTTTAAAAAAAAAAAGGCAATTTTGATTGAATAAATGCAAAGTTTAAGTGCACATGCCTTTCACAAGCAGGCCACGGTGGACATCTTGACAAATAAGCCAAGCACAATCTGTTTCCATGAACAGCCTTTCCTGGTCCTATTCCTTCTCCTCCCCACCCCTTTCATGGTCCCATCAGCAGTAGGATTCATACAGATGTGCTGACTACCAGATCAGGGATCCAAAAATCCCAACTCATTATGCAACTCAACCCCCAAACAAAGCATTATTTAATTCATTTTTCACTCACCAATAATCCTGTCTACTCTTTAGAGAGCTTGCTATAGGTCAAGTAAGCTGGATCTACAGCCCTGCCTTCTTTACCCAAAACAAAGTAAAGCTCTCACGTGCTTCTTTCAAGGTAGCAGGTCTAAAAGTAGCCCTACAAATATAAGGGAGGAAGAGAGGATTTGTTAGTAATTACTAATATAAACCACAAAGGCTACAGAACATTAGCATAACTCACAGGTATTTATCCACACAGACACTTTCCTGTTTTCAATGGGGTAAGAAAGGCTGCCCAAGCCATGCAGAAGCCCACCTTTGCTCTCCAACAGGTAACACCAGCTGAGCCTTAGGGAATCTGCTCATAAGGAGGCAGATCATGCCCAGATATGTCCTCAGAATAAACACCAGCTTGTGCATCTGGGACTTTCTGAGCCAGAAATACCATTTTCCTATTTAACAGCCTTCAGTAGGTGTTTCTGAACCCTATTCTGTCATTTTTGTGAAACAACAGAGTGCCACATGACAAGCTCCACAGCCTAACTACTTCTTCGCTGTGCTTTGAACCTGTAGCCTACCAGCCATGCTCACTGCTGCTAACTCTTCTGCAGGAGAACACAGGGAACACTCATTCCCTAGGTGCCTCCCTCCTGACAGTCACAAACACAGAGCTCAGTCATATCCCTGCCACTACAGCTCTTTTCCAGCCTGAAGAATCATACTGTAGTTCATCAGTTCACTTTGAGGAATCATTCTGTGCCTTTAAACCCCCTTGTTGCTCTTGTCCAGATCTACTCCAGTTAGACTTTGTCATTTTAGCAGTGGCAGACAGAAAAGAGGCCAGAACTGCACACAGTATTCCAGACCTGGGTGCACCACTGCCCTACATGGGGTCACTCAAGCTTTCTGTTGGCTCTCTATTCCTTCCCTAATAACTCTTACCAGTTGATTTGGGAATTGGGTGGGGTTTTTTGACCACTGCTGACAGGCTGTTAGCCTAAGAATGCCTTTTACAGTCTTCAGACATTACCACTGAAAGGAAACTAGCAGCTCAAATCAATACATGGATTTGTATGTTCCCTGCTATTGCCCAGTTGCTCAAACTCATAAAGCCTGTCTGCAATTTTTTAGTGAGGTCTCAGTCTGACTACCCTGAATACTTAAGAATCATCAACAACTTGGTTACTTCACTGTTCACTGTTTTTTCCAAGTTATTAATCAACATATCGAGCTGCACAGGCTCCAGCAGAGACCTCTGCAATAGTTTACTGTTGGTTTTATTCTCACCATGAGATTTGCCTGCTTTATTGCATGATACCTGCATTTTGTAGTTTTTTCATCCATTATTAATTCATTTGAAGATTTGCCTTTCTGTTCCATTGCAGTGTTGTTTTTTGGTTTTGGGGGTTTTTTTTATGAAGTGTGTTTGGGGACTTTGTCAAATACCTGTTGAAAATCCCACCATATCACCTCACCTGACAGTCACATTTATTCACATGTTCACCACATGCATCAAACAACTCCAGTAAATAATGGGGCCATACTGACTATTCTGCTATGCATCATGTTCATCCAAAGGTGAATTCTATTATTAAAAGTAAACTCAATCTCCCTGACACAGCAATGGGCTTTTTGGGCTTCCCTGGAAACTGCCTCCCCCTTGCCCTTTACCACCCTTTCGGTCATCTTGTGCAAAATCATATTAAAGTGAGCAGTTACCTATCACAAGGAGTTTTTCTGTTTTTCAAGGCACACCAGATCATAGTGATGATATCATCTATTTTAGTTATGTTGTTCCTCCAGTCACATCATCTACAGGCACCAAGACAAATCCCTTTGGTACTTGCCTCCCTCATAGAGGAGATATTGAGGTATTTAAATCTGCAATGTTCTCCACTGGCATGTCAAAACTGAAAAATAATGTGCTTTTACTAATGAGACTTCTCTGAATGCTTTTGAGAAAAAGAACAAATACACATCACACACCACCACCCCCACTGACCTATTGGCCTCGGTGGGAGGTCAGGGGTGGGTGGGGGAGGCAGGGGAATCAGTAAACATTATTCGTACTTCCAGTGTATTTGATGTATTTGCAAAAGAAACTCAAAAAAGCAAAACCCAAACCAAACAAACAAAAAACCCAATACATCAAACGAACTGTATTTATTTATTCTCTAAGTTTACAATCTGACCTGCTAAGTCTCTTTCTGCTAGTTCCTACGTTCCCCACTTGAATACAACTTGCACTTTTCAAAAGAGTCTTCGGGGTTATTTTC